>CAEFZY010043055.1:0-64229 GCA_903066815.1 Brachyrhaphis roseni
ATGTGATATGATATAATGATGTGTAAATTTCCACACATAAGTCGCTCCGGAGTATAAGTCGCACCCCCGGCCAAACTATGAAAAAAACTGCGACTTATAGTCCGGAAAATACGGTATGTTTGTGTGAACTTTTGTTGTAAAAGCGCCTGATGTCATATCGACATTTTGTTTCTCAGAAAAAGATTTTGTATATTTCTAAACCACTTCCTCCTTTTTGGAGAGTGAAGATAGCAAATCATTTATCAATGCATGGAATTGTTTGTTTTACTTTATAGTAGCCAAGTTGGTCATGGGGTTGCTTCCTTGCCAACTTTTTGTGGCAATAAAAAGGCTCATGGAAATAAAGATACTATCAATTAGCCTAAAAAGATGGCGCTAGATTGTAATCGGAGCAAGCAGACCACTTTTTGTCAAAGCTAAAATAAGACACTGGGGGTGGTATGGTTTTTCCCATTTTGTCAGGGGACTGAATCTAACGAACTTCCCCTAATTTCTTTGACCATTTAAATATTAGTATGCCCTTGTTACCTTTGGAAACCAAGGACTACCTCTCCTGGTGAAGGTACTTTTCACTGGTTTTTGCTTCACTGGGTGTCATTCAGTTCCTGGCAATCCCCTTTGATCTTTAATCACACCACATGTTTTACAAGCTCATGCATGTCTGTGCTCCACACCTCACTGGTCTAAGTGGAAACAATAAAACAGTAATAAAAGTTTGTCTTTCTTCCTGTGTTTGTACACTAGCAAGATAAAATCTGATCTCCAACAACTTTTTCCGGCTTTGTATGGTAAAGCAATTGAATACCTTGGTGGGGTGGAGGGGATCAAAAAGGACCAAAATGAGAAAGAAGAGAGAATTTAATCATGGAGTTGTACATCTGGCTTAGCCGGTTTACATTTGGAGAAAGTTGAATGTGGGCGATATGTCAACCAAAACCAGTGGTGTCAGATCAGGTCATTTTCAGCTTTACTTTGCTGGTTTTGTGGTGCACTGCAGTAAATAATGCTCATATGTGGGCTTATCAGTTCTTGTTGCACCTCAGCATGTGGGAGGAAAGCATCTTCTCTGTCCTTTTAAGTGCATCAAGCCGTCTGGCTGCATTGGCCCACTATGCTTCTGTCTGGGGTTTGTGTATACAAATTAGCACAGCATCATAAAGTCGCAATACACAAAAAAATATTCCACCAGTCCTCTTTAAGTAACTTCATTAGCCCTTCTTATTTTGCCCAAAGTTGTTCCAAAGAACAGGATTGTGTTCTGGTTAAAGAATTAAACAGAAGTAGGCTTTGTCAAGATTGTTTTTACATGAGATGTTTTGTTTTTTCCTCAGAATACCACTGAAGTGTTGACTTTTCAGTCTAACTTACTTGAAGATTTGCAACTCTGTTTTAAATGGGAATTTGTAAAGGATAGTGTTGTAGCTGAGAAGTAGGTTTATTGTCCCTTAGTTTATATTTTCCTCAGCCCTTTTCAAATGTCTTGGGTTTTTTTAATGCAAACGCGTAGGACCTCTATTTCCCCGCCCCCAAGTTTTGAAAATATTTTTATTGTTATATTAAAGTTTTGCTTGTAAAAATGTGATGAGATCTCTAGAACAAGTTAACTTATGTCACAGATGTGTTGTATACTGAATTTCTACCCAGTTTAATTTGGGACATCCCAGATTAGGTTTTTCTACTCTGAACATAAAACGACAGTATTGAGAACACAAGAATATAAATTGTCCTAACTAATTCTAAATAAAACTGCAAAACAGAAAAAATGGCAACAAGAAAAACAATGTTGGTTATCTTTATCTCTCGATCATTTAACAGGTGATTTTAAGAATCCATTTGACTGTACATTGTTGTCTGTTTCAGATAACAGTGACTTGATAGCATGTATGGTGGTCAGCAAAGATGGCAGCCAAGCCCAGAGGTTCCTTGCTGTAGATGTGTACCAGATGAGTCTAGTTGAACCAGAAACCAAACGTCTTGGTTGGGGAGTAGTCAAGTTTGCCGGCCTTTTGCAGGTAAGAGAAAAGTAGATGCTGTTTTACTTTACTTTTTTTTGCATCTGTATACAAAAGTCATTGAAGTTCATTAAATATTTTATTTTAGTAGGAAAATTACAATCATGGACAATCCCATAAATATTAGTCATTTATTGTTTCACCTCACAAATGAGTAAACTAATTTGAATAATGAGGCATGCTTTTTGAGTTGGTGGATTAAGAATTGAGTTTATTACACATCTATTTATATTGAAGACTAAAACTAGTCTTTAGAATTTTTTTTCTTCAGAAAAAAGGAGAAAACCTGATTTTTGAAGCTTAACATTTACAAATATCTGTCAACTCAGATGTTACACCAAAGTCAAACAAAAAATGTAAGATGAGGGGTGGGGGATTCTTGGATCTATAATAGTTCTTCAAATTACCCATTTTGCAGTTTGAAATTGAACCTTCATCATTGTTTATCTTCCTCCTCCTTTTTAAAGGACATGCAGGTGTCTGGTGTTGAGGACGACAGCCGAGCTCTGAATATTGTTATTCATAAACCGAGCTCCAACCCTCACGCCAAGCCCCTGCCAATTCTGCAGGCCAACTTCATCTTTGCCGATCACATCCGCTGCATCATCGCCAAGCAGAGACTCGCCAAGGGTCGCATTCAGGCTCGACGCATGAAGATGCAAAGGATTGCAGGTGAGGAAAGAAGCCAGATGAATCTCAGAAGAGTCATTATCTACAGTGAAACAAGTCGCCTGCCAACATGGGCTGGAAGGCCACTCACAGGACAGCTAGCCAGTAATCCTGGAGCAGCATAAAAAGCCAGAGAACACCATCCAAATTGTGAGGTATGGGGGTGGCAGCGTCAGGTTGTACAGGTGTTTTGCTGCAGAAGGGATTGGTGCACTTTGTAAAAGAGAGCATGATGAGGGAAGCAGATATTGCAGCAAAACCCAGATTTTAACAACAAAAATATACAACTAAAACTGAAGTGCAGAAAAGAGAACATACCTTGGTTTATAGAAAAAAAAAACAATGGACAGATTATGTTAAGTCAAAATAAACAACTATATTATTAATAATCTTGATATATGGGGCAGATGTGTGAAAGGGGAGAAGTCGACAGTCTTTTTAAGGAAACAAGAAAATCCAATTGCAATATAATGAAGCAATACTATATTAAAATGTACTCGATGTATAATGATCAGACTGCTTTGCTGTTTGTGTCTCTTTTTTCTTGTTGTTTTGGATGCTTTTACTAATGATAAACCAAATAAAAGGAGAGTATAGGAAAGTACATTAACTAAAAGAATCTCAAACTTTTAAATATCCACAACAGAAGGATGAAAAATTGTTATAAATTCAAAATGTGGTATTTATTTGGTGATACAGTTTCACATAGTATAAAAAGTTAATCATTAGGTGTGTTCTCATTAAATTTATTTAATATAAAGCAACTTTCTGTTAAACTATAAAAGTTTTTTTTCTGGACTTCAAACATTCATGATGATTATCAAACATGATAAAAGCAAACTTTTTCTCTTTTCTTTAAAGCAACTAAAATATACTGTATATATTTTTAATCTCTGTAGTTAAAATATTGCACTTTAGAGCATTATTCTCTCCTCTCTGTCATAATTTGCTTTTATTGGCTCCAGTGTCCCTGCCTGTTACTATCGTATCTATTTGTACTGTAAACACAAATCACTTTATCCAGAAGTGATTTGTACTTCCCCTTGCTATGGTCAAATTCTTCAGAAATCCACTCAAACCTAACAAAACAAATAGAAAATCTAGCCTAGTTCAGCAAATTGAGGAGGATGTGACGCCTAAAAGAACAACCGCATCTTGAAGCAACAGTTTTGGATTTTGTTTTTCCAGCATAGTTTCATAGAAACAGCTGTACATTTCTTGCAGTCTAATGAAAAATAAAAACACATACTTTTTCCGACATTGGAATTGGCTCCTTTGCCGTGCCGCAGTACCATAGTTTATACTGTTCTGTCTTTATTCCTCTCCCCGTGCATTCAGCTCTGTTGGACCTGCCGGTGCAGCCCAGTGCTACGGAGGTGATGGGTTTCAGTCAGACTGCCAGCGCCTCACCCAGCGGCCTGCCGTTCCGATTCTACGAGCAGTCCAGACGAGCGCCCAATGATCCCACTGCAAACAGATCAGTATTTGCTTCTGTCGACAAAGTACCAGGTGACCCGCAGATGCTTCCATCCTAGAGTGCTGAGAATGAGAAGGATATTTTTAAATGTTTAATTCTGATTTGCTCTGAACTCCAAATAAGTGGAAATCAGTTTGTGATTTGATCTGCAGCATTAAAGTAGAGTGATAATGTTCCACCCTGCAGGCATGAATTAGAGGCTTTATGCAGAAACACTGTTCTGCAAATTAGAGCTGGAAAGTCCCCAGTTCTGGGCTTCATTTGATGCAGAACAATGTAAATAGTATTCAAACCCCTTGAACATTTGCACATTTTATCACATTATAACCACAAACTTCAGCCTGAGATAAAGCACAAAGTACATCATAACTGAAGTGGAAAAGAAATTAAACAAGATAGTTTTTTTTTCTTTTAGGTTTTACACAAATAAAAATCTGAAAAGCGAGTGATATAGATTTATTAAGCTCCTCTAGTTAGTTCTATTTTTGTAAAGCGGAGATTGTAGAAAACATAAGAAATACCTCCAACAGGTGGCTAGTAAAATAAAGGCTATAAATCATCCTTTGAGACAGAAAACCTAAAAATCTGTTTGAGAACGAAAAGAAGGGTGGATATGATTTCAGAGCAGTTTTTCTTATAAAAACACATTTTCTGGGGAAAATTTCAAAACCTTTTCTGAAACAGAGAACCTTTTCAGTCATGCCCATTAAAAAAAAGGTATTAAACTATTGATAATGATACAGTTTGCATGTGTAACCTCATTTTCTTGAAGCCTGTCACTCAGATTATTTTTGTTGTATGTCTGTTTTCTTCTTCTCATCTCTGACAACTATACTTTGTGATATTTAGCATACTAAGTAATGCCATTTGTGTCCAGTGTGATCGTCTCCTACTGAGACTCTGTCCAACTTGCTAAATATTACATTAACATGAAAACTGCTAGTTCATATTACTTGAAGTATGAAACAGTCCTTTGCAATATGATAATTGCACACACGGATATTGTGATGATATTACATTGTGCAGCTTTTTAATGGAAGAAATAAGTCAAACAAATTAAGATGAGTCTTTAAAGTTAGAAGACGTGTTTTTTGTGGGGAGGGGGGGTTTCACAGAAAGTTTAACTACAACAGTATTTTTTTCTTTGTCTGAGCTTAATGAAGGAGCAAATATTTTAGTGCAGATGTTGCCCCAGTACTTTAACTTCCCTTCCACCCACATGTATGACATGTCAGTGAATCCTTTGGCTCAACATGTTGTAAGAGCTAATTTTAGACAGTCTGGATAACATCCTTGTGAGAGAAGAAAAACACCAATTGTGTAAGAAAAATGAGTAAATCAACTGAATTTTAAATAATACCTTCTTAATCATAGTGACAACTCAAAAGAGCCTAACACTACAGGATTTGTCTTGTGCTGGGGTGGCTTAAAAGTTCAAAGGCTGGTCAGATTTGAAACACAAATGATAATCTGAATACTGCCAAAATGTATTTCAAATTTTAGGGTTTTTTTTATTCTTTCACAAGGTTTTATCCTTAATGCAGTGAGGTACTCTAGGCTCACCAGAGAGCACTTTGAAATCTCTCAGTATATTGCTGGTTTGTTAGATCTCTACTAGGATCTGGAGGTTTTTGGTAATGCTACCGTTGTCTCTTGATGATTTTGTGTTGTGAACCGGCGTCACTTTTTTTTTTGCTTGTTTTTTTTTTTAAGGCTTTCCACAATAAGAAAAACTAATAGAACTATTATGTACTACAAGTATGAACGTAATGGAAAAAGTTGTAAAAATTAGAATATAGGCGCCATTGAAAGGCTTCACAAGTCTGAACAGACATGTTTTCACAATGTAAACATGTCTATATGTCACACCCACTGCAGGTTTTGCAGTGGCCCACTGTGTGCCCCAGCACAGTCCCTCACCGCTCTCCTCCCCATCGCCTCCCTCCAGTGGGAGTGGAAGCACAGGGAGATGCGACTCTGTTACTGCAAGCACTACATCTGTTCAGAGCCCATCAGGTAACACACACACGCAACCTGATCTCTCATTTCATAAACATGCAGACAAGCTGTGAAATACACAGATTGGATGTATAAAGTGACTCAATAATTTTAGGAAAATCACTTTTACAGTCAACATTGTGATTGAAGCGACTCGCTTGGAAAGAGTATTTCTACTTCACTACACATAGTGTACTCATGTCATGTCTCTGGTGTTTCTATGGTGACTGTGCAACCCACCAAAACCACAATAGTTCTTGGTGGTGTGACATTGTGAAAACATTTCTGTTCCCGTGTCATATATATGCCTATATGTGGTGTATGTGAGAATGTACACACATACACACCTAGTGCTGCTTTTTGTACTCTATAAGCTGGTTGGTTTGCAATGCAAACAAACAGTAAGGCTGGTAGAGCGAGAGGATATGGATAAACAACTGTATGTGCCTTTCAAACAGTAAGTTTATTTACAACCTGAGAAGACAACATAAGAGATTTTTTTAAGCTGTTAAATTACTCAAAGTATGACCTTTAAGGCAGTATTTTCAGAAGTCTGTGTCTCATCTACTAACACCACCCAGTCATGAGTCCCCGTATCATCAGACCTCATGACCTGATGGGTATTTATCAGATCTCTTTGCATGTTGAGCTTGGTTCACACAAGGAATTTTCTGTGTAATAGTATGACACCTCAAACCTGCGTTGCTGATTCCCTCTGGGCATACAAAGGCAGTGAGGGGTAGCTGTGTGTTCTTAGAAACTGGATGGAATCAAAGAGGTTCTTTACATTTTTAAATCAGTCTCTGATCTGGTGGTTTACTTTTATTAGGTCCTTACATTGAGACCAGAAGTTGTTTTGTTTTAAGTTTTAGATTTTTCCTCAGACAGCTCCATATTAAATTTAAGGACATATTTAATGTGTTGAGACTAAATGTTGTATATTGCACCAGAAACATTCTTCCTACAGTTTCTGTAGATGTTTCTTCACTTATGACAGACATGAGGGGAAGAAAAAGTCTCAGCTGTCTGTCTTTTGTCATTCTCTAGACGATTGTGCATATTTGGAGCACACTCCATCCTCATCTTCAGGCGGTGAAGGTGAAGGAGGAGGTGGAGAAGCTCCTTCTACTCCTTCAAACCCGGCCCCGGCTCCAGCCCTGGCGCCGAGCCTCACCCCGGCCTCCCAGCCCACCATCTCCCTGCTGACGGACAGCAGCACTGACACGTTGAGCGTGGAGTCGCTCACGCTGCTGCCCCCCGCAGACTCCCCGCACCTGCATCCATATGCTGTGACCCACTCCCTACAGAGACCTGAAGCCTCCATAATGGAGGAGGAGGAGAGAGAGGCTTGTAGGGAAAGAGAAGAGGAGCTGCAGGAAGAGGATGGGTCGCTGATGGACGAGACGGAGACGGATGCTACGGTTAAAGACGAAACTACTGAAACAACTGACTTGATCACACCTACTGATGAAGGACCCGACGGAGCAGACCAGCAAAGTGAGGATGCATCTCTAGAGGTAGAAAGAGAGAGCACAACAGAGTCTGTGGAGACGACACACACCGAGGCAGCAGAGTCACCTGAACTGGATTAAACAGCCTCACATTTCTACATTCACACACACACACACACACACACGGAATGCTGTACAGCATGGTGGGTGGACTGTCCAGTCCTCGCTGCAGTGTGTTTTCATGTCAGCATCTATGGGGATGTTTGGGTGTGATTGTAAATAGTCCCAGGTTGCATCGGGAGGAACCTCCTAATTTGTGTTTGCACATGAAGAAAGACACTTTTTTCCCTTTCAGAGAACAAAGACATTCACTGGTCAAAGCCCAGAAAGGCTCAAGCACATTGTTTTCTGAGCACTCGAGTGTGTCTGCTCAAGATTTATCAAGCGTGTGTCGAGACGCGCAACCAGCAACCGTTTTTTATTTATTCTGATTGTTCATCATTTATACACCACATGCTGATAATCAGAACAGGCTTCCCTCTTTTTTCTGACATATTTCAGTTCACATAAAAGGGCAGCAGTGTTCACTACTGTACACACACACACGCATACACTCTTGCCTTTTCACAGCAGCATGTCAGAGCTGTTTTTTTTTTCTTTTCTGTATGGAAAATAGTGTGAAGGAAGATGGTCAGGAGCAGCCACTTCTCAAATTAATATATGTTAACATGGTGTTCAACTTTCACTCCATTCATTTGTAAGTGGTCTATTTTTAGAGGCAAATCACAGAGTGTGCTAGACGTACATAGTTGAATAAAAACAGTATCTCAGATCACCCTGTTATTTATTAATTTAGTGTATCAGTTTAATCAAAGCTAAGTCTGTGATTATAAAGATAGGATTGTACATTTTTATCCTTTAAATATCTGGGTTAAAATGGATGAATGCTCTGTAACATCCCTAAGACTTTTTCTAAGTGTGATTGCTTAGAGAGATTTTTCTTGTCTTGTCCGGGTGATTGGTTAACCCTGTGTTTTTTTTCTTCCTCAGAACCCATACGCTAAGGTCAAACTGCTTCTTAGCTTCCTACTTTATTCAGATGACTGAAGCTGTACTACTGCAATAACATTAAAACTAACCAATATAAGGAGAGATGAATGTAATGTTTCACTTTTCTCTCGATTAATGTTCGTTTTCAACTTCAGTTTCCATTTCTTTAGAACAAAGCACACTTAGATTGTTTAAATCTCCAATCAATCCCTTTTACCTTCTGTTGATTCCCATGCTTTCTATTCTTTAGCTCTCTTTTTTTTTTTTGTATTTTCTGTGCCACCAGAACACAATGTAGGTCTTAATGCTTTACTATTTTTAATTTTTTGACTAAATTCAGAGCAATACTGTCTTTTATGGGTCTGTCTCTTAATCTTTTCATCCTACTCAGCAGAATGATGATGAAGGTGATGATGATGGTGATCACTGGCACGCTGAAGAGGCCTGGCGCGGTTTGTGGAGTTGAAGGGGGCTGAGTTTTAGGAGCATGTCATCATGTGCCTAAAACCAATACCACAACATGCCGTTAGGACCCTCCATTGCTGTCTGATTGTAGTGTGTGAGTGTACATGATATGTTTGTATGCCCTGTAAATGCTCTGTGCTTTAAAACTTGTAAGTATTGTAAGTTAATGAATTAAAACAGAGGAATAAAGAACTGCAATAAATTATTCTACTTAATAACAGTCATGTGATTCTTTGCAGGCGTGATCTGTGTAGGTAGACAAAAAAAAAAAAAATCGTAAAGCTTAACATTTTTATGTACAGCCTTGATTTGTTTGTGGACCTTCGGTTTAGCCACCTGCTTCCATCTCATTTCTCTGCTGTTTTACAACTAGATGTAGACCCAGTATTTTACTTCCTGTCTGAAGCTAAGATCATGACGTGGCCTCTGTTTCTCTGTGGCTGTTGGGGCCCTCAGTCATCTTGTGGCCTGTACGCGTTAGTTTTTTATCGTGGTTCCTCTCTTCAGGGAAGTCTGGTCGTGTGTGCGTAAACGTGAACAGGTTCCTGGTACTGAAGCGATACCGTGTGTGCCTTCTCTGTACTGAACCACAGTCACAGCATGAATTGAAGTTTTTTTTTTTTTTTAACTGGAGATCACAGACAGATTTGAGTTTTTTTCCTCCTGCACTGTTGTGCTTTTGAAGTCTTCATGTACGTCACTATCTTCACATGTGGCAACTGGGGCTATGAGCTGTTGACCGAAGATTTTTTTGTTTGTTTGTTCACAAGGTTTTTATACCTCGTGAAAACATCCTTGTTTGTGAGACATTTAAATTTTAAGATCATAGCACTTCTCTTTACGCATAAACCAGTGTAAAATAAATTAATAGTAATGTTTGCATAAATCTAAAGCTTTGTCAGGCTACACTGCTTTTGCACAAGGCATGGGGATTTATTTATACATTTTACTTTGGTAAACTGAAAATATTTTTAAATAGGGGGTGATGGGGATAGTGTTCCTCTTTCAGCCAGCTAGCTAGCAGTGTGCAGCAACAGGTCAGGGAGGGGCAGCACTACTACTCTTTGCTCCATAGTGACATTTCTAACAGATTTAAAAACCTATTGACGAGCTAAGGTTCTCTATGCACCTTTTGGCTGGAAACACCTCTCATCACTCTGGCATCTCAGTTTAATGACTTCAAACCATAAAAGCATGATGAATAAAATTTGCAGTGTTGAAAACATTCATTTCCATAATCAGTCATGCTTCCTGTTTCCAGCCTCTGTTAGCCATTATGCTAAGCTAAGATGTCAAGGATTGTTAGGCTCATGCTGTACCATTGTTTTCAAGTGGACTTCCCATAATGTCAAACAGAGCCCATAAAAAGAAGTATGTTGCGTCCTGTCGTGGTAAAAATTTAGAAAATTCTTAGAGGAAACACTTTTTCTTGGTCTAAATAAGAGTGTAGATTAATATATACTGTGTTTTAACAGGAGTTGAGCGATTTTGAGTACCAAACTTACCCCTCGACTTTGGCAAGTCTCGGTCAGAATCACTCATTTTCTGCAGAAAATGAGTTAAAGGATTAGAGTTCCTTTAACTCTAATCACACTGGGAATTTTAGGAGACTGCACTAAAAGGAAGTGAGGGAAATGTGGGAAGATCATGACTAAGGAGTCTTCAGGGAATTTCTAAACGTTTCTCAATACAAAGAAAATAGTTCTGTTGCCTCTTGGAGCAGGGCTGATAACCTCTGGATAGCGACTAATGAATAACCACAAAAGAGCAAGTCAAGAAGTTCAGTTTAACTTTAAGTCCTCTCAAAATGTTGTAAGATTGTCAGCAATCCAAACTCGACTCATCTCACCCGTTTGGAATGTCAAAACACGTCTTGCTGTTCCTCCTCACAATGCCTGCTTTCTCTTCATGTTTTTAGAGACCCATTGTTTTTTTTATTTTTTTTTATTTTGTGAATGGCTACTGCGAGTTACGGAACAGAAAATATAATTCCTTAGAAATCAGCTGATAACACTGAGTCGTGGAACACCTCACTTCACCTTTCACTTCTCAAAATAGTCTGGAATGTCCTGAAAACAGAAGAGCTGAGTTAAACCGATACGCATAATTCAGTCGTCACCAGACCGGCAAGACGAACTCGCACCTTGACATAATGTTTTGCTGGAATATTTTATTTCAGTTATAAGGAAACGGGAGAGAATTGACACTGATTAAATTTAGGATGTGACATTAACTGCTGACTTGTGTGCTGTTATGTGTCGTCTTCCCTAATCGGAGATGATTATATCCTCTAACTAGTCTGGATTTACTTGAAAGAAACTGACTATTATATTCGGTATGACTCACCTGAGTGTGTTTGGCTACATTAGTCTAGAACCAAAAGTGTTTGTAAAAATCCCCAGAAGGTCACAAAGCCTCTTGGTTTAGATTTGGTTTCAGCGTTGGAGGCCTGGTTTGGTATGACTGAGAGTCTGACTGCTAGGCAAGGTCAACTCTAAAGATTAGAAAGTTGAAGTTTACTTCACTAAATATGACGCATACTTTCACAAATGTCATGGGTGAAGAAATTAACACAAATTAATATTTGAGGTCTAATCTTACAAACCCCAGCATCTGTGTGACTTTAACCAAACCAGTAGTGAAAAGGCACCTTGACCTTTCCAAAACTGTCTAATAGAGACAAGACACGCCTACTGTCAACTACAGGTTTTTTTTTCTGTATTTACCTTTAAATCACACACAGAAACACTGAACTCTAAAGGTAAGTGCATTTCCTATCAAACCCTAAATACCAAAAGTGAAATTGTCACGTGTGTGAGATGATATCTCTTTCTAGTGTGCCTGGTATTTACCAGGAGGTGTTGGAAATGACATTACATGAAAGTTCTGCTGCTGTCAACATTCTGCTTAAATTCTCTAGAAATGTTTTTTTATTATTATTTTAAATTTGCATCTGGTCTCAATCTGGGTGTAACTACTTATTAACAGTTACATATTAACATAGTAGATGAGGTCATGATTCCTGTTGGGAACAACAGTCTCAAAATCAAAAATGTAGTTGTGAACCTTGGTTTCGATGCCCAAATCCTTGTTATCTATTACCTAAAAAGGGCCTTGAGAAAGGAAACTTCTCTCTAGAATGAAGAATGAAAGGACAAGGTTCAAATAACATTTTTCTGTACGCAGAAACTTTTCTGCCGCATAGTCCTCTGCTGCTGATAACAAATGAGTTGACGGTAAGGAGACACGGTACTACTGCAGTAACTTGCAATCGGAATAGGTTGAAATCTAGTCTATTCAGGTATTAGCAGAAGCTTTATAGTTTTGATAATTGGACATAACATACTGGAAAAAGAGTGTTCGTGCTGGCAACCAAAAACTTCTCAAAAAAAACTGGACTCTAGTGAGATACATCACTAAATCACACCAAGGAAGAGTGAGCCTCACGTCCAATATTGTTGCTATTAGTCTTTTTGTTTGTTTTTTCAATGAGGACATTCTCAGAAGTTTGTTCATTACCGTGAGTTTGAAGCTTTCCGGGTGATGACGCAGAAAAGACAACTGACTCCATTCGTCATAAAACTGACAACATTAAACAATGGCTGTTATACTGCTTCTGTTCAAACAAGGAGCAAGCTTCCTGAAAGTCTACAGGAAGCTTTCAGTTTGAGCTCATGAAGACAATGACTCTGTGTAAGAGTGAGTGAAGCTTCTGGTAAGTCTTCAACCTTAAAGGGTAACCAGTCACACCCACTGAGTAACATTTATTTTGAATGAAACACTGTTGAACCGAGGCTGAAGCTGCTTAATTCTATAGGCAGAGTGAAAGCATTGAGTAATCCCCTGTTCAAACATATTCACACGTTCTTTGAATGGACAAGTCTATCATTCCAGACTGTCTGTTTGTACAAAATCGTTTCACTTTGTTTTTACTTTATGGCTTTGTAATCCACACACCGGTGGGTTTTATTTAACATTCTGAGGTAAAACTTGAATTCTGCCTCTAAAAGTGATCTCGATCTATATGTCAGTCTAACCAATAAGCCTCAAAAATATCCCACTTCCTCTTGAAGAAATGTTAATCTGTCCACACACATTTATAGATTTACTATCACAGACGTCGATTATGTGTCATCTCGTCCCCTGGTTCTGGTAAGTGTGTTTATGTACGTGTAACACTCCATTTACTACCAAAGTAACCCCACCCACCCGTCACTTTGCCCTACAGAGATGAGTCAGTGCGGTGGCAATACTGTACACTACCTTCCACACTTTCTGTCTGTCCTGTGATCACTTCCCACCTGACCCTGACAAAAACTTCCATTACAAGACAAAAACGACAGAAACTCGTTGAAAGAAGAAGGAAAAGCAACAGAGGTTCACTTAAATATAGTTTATTTAAAACATTATAGAAAACAGTGCACAAGTATAGAAAATATTAGATCAATTCTATAAAACAAACTGAATCAAAAATCTGCTTGGCAGAGACATGTAAATAAGAGGCGACAAGCCTCTTTGTACAGTACAAAGAATTATCACGTCTCCAGCTCTGAGTGACAAGATTTCATTCACATCAGATTTTACCAAGACTAAGTGGTGTTCAAGCCTTCGGCGCTGACAAACAGTCGAGGGCGATGTAAACCTTTTGATATTAGAGTATTTAAATCTGCTACAAATCTGCATGTGATGCTTCAACCGCACCCTCCACCGTGACTCTAAATATTTCGAAGTCCATTCCCTTAAAGTCCTTTGGCAACACTTCTGAGCTCTTTGAGTTTCAGCCCCAGTTTTCCTCGCCGGTACTTTTATCTCAGTAAAAGCTCCTACGCATGTGTTGTTTTCTTTTAATGCAGCACTTTTCAACTTTTTGTACTTCCTCCTCACCAAAGGAGGCTCCGTCCATGTGCAACTGGGTGTCAAGTCTCTAGAGGTAGATGCTGAAATGTCGTGAAAGATTAATGTCCAACTGCAACCTCCCTGTGCTCGCCTTTGGTTATTCTGGTTCTTTTTGAGCATTTCACAGTTTTTCATCCAAAAAGGGTTTGCCGATGTCATTTGTAACCATATCGTCTCTCCCCTGGATCTGTGATGCAAAGGCTTCGTGTATCCGATTGCAGCACCGTTGCTTGGTAAAAGCTGCCATCTTGCAATCGAGAACAATGCAGCCAAGAAGTTATATGGCAGACTGTTTACAGTTTGTAAGGGAAGTCCAACAGGAAATCTTGGACCACATGTGTGACCGGCAGCTCCGGGATCTTTCCTCCGCACAACTCTACAATGCGTCTCCTGCACAGCTCCTGCAGCGTGGGCTCCCATTTCCTGTACGGGACCTTCAGGCTCCTCTTGGGTGTGTTCATGTAATACTCCAAGAGGGCAAAGAGCGTTGGGAAGGAGCGCTGGTTGCCGGCCAGAGAGAACTTCTGCTGCTTGTAGTCGATGCGCACACTGACGGGTCCTTTCTTGTCGTGATAGGACAGGGTGAAAAAGACGTCCTTCTGCCGGCTGTCGCGGATAAGGTAGCTGCCCAGCGGGGCGTTGCGGAGCATGCAGTGGGCCTCCTCCACTCCCAACGGGCCCCAGTAGAAGCCGCTGCGCTCAAGCTTGGCGGCTGTGTCAGTGATGATGTTGCAGTCCTCCTTGGAGGTGAACGTCGGGAAATGAGTTAGGTACACAGAGCGGGCAGACGCGAACTTCAGGCTTGGATTTGGACCGGCCTGACGCTGAAGCTGCTCCGATTGTGTCGGGGTTGCTGCTGCTGCTGCTGCTGATGAAGTTACAGAAGAAGATGGTGCTGATGAAGCGCTCGGTAAGGCGGTCCGCTCATGGCCTCCCACTGTGCTGTCGGCTACCATCCTACAGTGGAGAGAGGCCCTGAAACCTCTCCCATCTCTGACCACCACACTGACATCCTGAAGGAAACAAGAAAGAAGATGCACGTTAGTTATTCAGCTCTTCTAAAAGCTTCCAGAAGCCTGAAATAACATCTCAAACCCAAAGGCTAAAACCACATTAGGCCTTACATAGTAATCCCCAAAACTTTTAGCTTCCAAGGGTTTTTTCTTCTTCTCCTCCTTTTGGACACAGCAAAATTTTATAGCATAAAAATGCATCTGCGTGATTATTTCTGCATTTAGATTCATTTCTAACCAGGATCCCAAAACCTCAGTCTTGACGGGTTGCATCTCCAACTCGGGAAATCACTGTCCAAACACATCAAAGACTGTGTGTGAATTATGTTAGTCATGTAATCTTTCCACAGAGCGGTGCTGTTCTTCATATGACTGGAATTTGTGGTTTGGCTGGTAAACCCACATCCAATTTACTGTATCCCGTCTCTATCCACACACATGCATCTGACCTCATCTATGAATTAAATGTTCAGATCTTTTGTTGATGTTTGTGTTGTTGTTTGAGGATTACAAAAAAAAAAAACAGCATAACATTGGGAGTAATGACCCTAAGGGGAATAGGAGAGGGTTCAGTCAGGACATGGTGATTGTGATTTATCTGTCCTTCTCTGAATTCATGTTCCAAGTTCAAGGAAAGTGGTGCAAAAAAAAAAAAAAAGAAAAGAAAAACATTCCAGGAAAATACAATGATTAACCAGAAGAGCTACGGCATATATTACTAATGCTTTTGGGATGTGGATCGTTCAGCTAGACTTCAGGATCCTGAGATTGTTTAACGTGTCCCTCAACTTCTGGACACTCCGTGTCCCAATCGGCTCTTTGTGTCCATTTACAATAAGAATGCAGACAGAATGCAGGTCTGCGCAGAAACTGCAGGGGGGAAAAAATCCCTAAAAACGACTATTTTTAAATCCAGATCATCGTCGTTTTAAAGAAACAGTCCCTCATAAATCCCTCATTTAAAAATAAATAAATACTAATTATTAAAAAAAAAAAAAAAAAGTCTCACCGTTGTTTTTTTTTGTTTGTTTTTAACAGCAGCTGCCTGTCATGGATCCGTCAGTCAGTAATCCCATAGAGCCAAAGCGCCGATGGTGAAACAAGGAGATAATCCTGCAGGGTCGTGACGGGGACACTGGTTGTTGCATGCGACAGACTCGGCGTCTCTTTTCTATCCTCCCTCTCGCTGTGATTCTCAGCCGCCAGGCTCGTCTGACTGCCTATATATGCCTGTGAAAGCTGGTGAAGTAGTTGAGTTTTCAGAACGCCTCTCGAAGCTCCTCCCGCGTCGCTTTTAGCGGCAGCTCTGCCGTTTCTCAGAAACGAAAGCGAAACTCTGCTGCTCCGCTTCGTATCCCCGAGTCTCTTTCAATTCGTTTGAACTCGCTCCTGTTTGGAGAATCTCGATTTCAAACCGCAAAGCCACATGACAGTGGGACGTTTACAGAAACACAGGTGACAGATTAGAGTAATCGGAGCGTTTCCTAAACACTCCTAACTTTGCTGTTCGTGTTATTACAGTGTTATTGATGCGTTTATTGTTCGGGATGCAGGCATCCCAAATAACATTTATTTATTATCATGCATAACATTTTGACAGCCCGATCATTGAAGGTGCAATAGTTCATTTATTTTAGAGATTTATTCAAAAAGAAAAAAAATGCTATAAAGACTCATATTTACAATGCTGCATTATGTGTGTGTGTTTATTTTTTCTAAACAACAATTTTCTTTGAAAATTGCAATATTGCAAAAGACTTGTGAGAAAAATGATTTGCTATACAGGGCTGATTTTAGGAGGACGTGGGCCCCAGGGCCGAAGCCAGCTTTGGCCCCCCCTACTCACAAAAGTTTTCTTACACGAAGAAATTACAATGGATTGGTGTTTAGACACCCATCGAGAGCAGACGTTTTCCAAAACAATCTTTGCATTTATTTATTTTTTTTATTATTAGTTTTTTTTAATTCCACATGAGTATGCTAATATTTTAAGAAATGTATTTATTCATAATCAGCCAATATTTCTGAATTCAATTTATCTGTTTGTCTCTTAAAAGAGAAAATTTGAACGCTGTTATAATGTACATTTGCAGGAAAACTCTTGAAATACGTTGCTGTGCTACATCAGATAGCACACATGGTTGATAAGGTATAGAAATATGACTTTTGAACCTCACTTGTATAACTTTATTGAGATCATTTTCTCACTTGAGCAGCCGTATAATGATATTTGTTTAACTAAACAGGAATGAAATGCAAGTTTCATAAAAAAAAAAAAAAGGAAGAAAAAAAAGAACTACAGATAAATCAGTTGACTTAGGGCATAAAAATTAAGTCATACATGTGGCCACTTCTGTTTTTCAGAAACTGGAAGCTCTTCTGCAGAACACGACTGAGAGAACACAATCTACCGAAAATATGCTGCGGTGATTCATATCTTGCACTGCTTACTCAGAAAAGATATTTTTAAAAAGACAAATTCGAACTTTTTTCAGTGATTCTTGAGAAGTGGGACAAAATGGGTTTAAATTTCCCCCCAAAAAAATTGCATTATTCCTCAAGCTTTTGTATACAAATATGACAAATAATGTTTTGGAAATGTAAAGACGCTAAGGTGCAGGCTCCCAGTTGCAACATTTTTTCGAAAATCACATTTTTAATAGACCTGACCCAGAACTTTGTCAACACCATCTGACAGAAATAAATACAAAATAATTTTTTAATGACCCTATTAGTGATATTTTACTCAGTTTTACAGACAAATGCTTCTCAAGAAACAAAAGAAATATTATTTAAAACAAAAACCAACCTAAAGTCCATCTGATGGAGTTGACACAGAACTGACAAAGTAGTGAGTAAGAAGAAATACTTGATACATGTGAAGTAATGCCATTTATGTAAAATACATTAAAATGAATTAACTGCACATTTAAGTGAGATTTGTCAACATTATCACTGGAAGAGTCAGACTGTCAGTTAAAAACTGACGGAGTTGGCGAAATATCAAACTACCTCAAGTTTGATATTTCTGAAGGAGGCCATATTCTTTTTATGTCTGACAGTGTTGACCAAAACTTGTTTTATTGCACATCCTATCAACTTTTGAATCAGTTATTAAGACGGAGACATGGAGTCATGTTGTCGTCGCCAGGTCTGGCTTCATGACAGCTGTTGTCAGAGTTCCAACAAAACAAAGAAGACAAACCTGTTTCATTAAAGTCACCTACTTTCCTTTTAATATGATTCCCCTTTCCTGATCAGCCATGCATGGAGAATACGCCTCACATAAAAAAAAAGCGACTTAACAATTAGTGGAGAATGAGCATGATGCTACTTTTGAGCGATAGCCACCCTTAATTTAAATATACGTAGATTTATTTTCTTTATGCCTCGGTGGTTGGATCCTGGCTGATCAGGTATCTGTCAGATCAGCTTCCAGGAAGGCTGATTCCACGATCCACTTCTTTTGTACATTGTGATCCACCTTTTAAATTTTCTGCTCTGGTCGCTCGTGTTGTCGGATTCAGCTGAACGGTCAGGACGAAACGTCCTCCTCAGAGGGGAAACTCGATATCGTGTTTCAAGAAAATAAAAATTGTGAACCCCTGGCGGCCTGGCTCTTCTCAGGTTTCCGGAAATGTAAATGGAAACTTAAGGAAACACATGAGGTCAGTTAAAGAGGCAGCTCTAGATTTTATTGCTCGAGCTTTTAAGTAGACCCCAGAATAGTTTTGTTTCACTTTAGGATTCAGATATAGTCCTTACTAATAGTGTGTGCATGTCACAGATCTGCATTTGCGGCTCTTGCAGTTAAAAACAAAAACAAGGCTTGCAACACATTTCGCCCAAGCTTGCACAATTTGGCCAACTTTTGCAGTGCGCATGCATATAGTTATGGATATTCAGTCTTCTTTGTCATCTTGGTTTTATTATTATGGTTATCACTGAATCACCACTAGCCACTGCTAGCAAGGGGAGAAAAAGAAACTCAAAGCCAGACAGAGGGAGGGTTTATAACAAGAGACTGGGTACAACTCTGCGCATGTCAGCGGCAGCTTTAATGAGAAACATCCCAACTGTTTCCCTGCACCGATTCGACTCCTGCTGCGCGTCTTTCTCGGTTTTCCTGCACACACTAGGGATTTCTGTGTTATTAAGTTTGCTTGCCGTGAAGTTTGGTGACAACTTGTGACTTGTTGATATTGACCACGTAATCTGTGTTTATCTGGACACATGCGCCTGCACCATAAGTTTCATTTCTGTCAAAAGGGAAGAGACCCAGCAGCAGACGGTGGTGTTGTGTCTACAGACAGATGTGTGCAAACTACAGCGACTGTAACCAGGCAGATTGTGCCACACGCTTGTTCTCAGCCATGATTAATGATAATTAAAAACCATTTATCTGTCTTCTTGGCTCACTGAGACATTACTGCTGACTGACAGCTCTGGCAGCTGAACCTTAGCAATGCCTCAGCATAAGCAAGTCATGACAAGTCTTTTTTTTTTGTGTGGAGAAATGATGCCTTGGAAAACGATTGATACTTTTATTCAATTGTCTTACATTTTGTTATATTTGAACTAAAAGCAACAATGTAACTTGTTGGTATTGTGTAAACGTTCAGTGTACAGTTATGAAGTAAAAGGATGATGCATTTCTTGCAGATTAAAATCTGAATGGTGTGGTGTACAGTTGTATTCTGCCCCTCCATCAATACTTTGCACAACCACCATTTGCGGCTTCATGTTTTTGGGGATATGTCTCATCCAATTAAACTAGCAATTAAAATCATTGCAAGTTTTCAAAAGCCTCAAACTCAGTCAAATTGGATGGAAACTTGTCAGGTTGTAAATTGGATTTAAGAATCGATTTCGACTAAACCACTCTGTTGTAGCTCTGGCTGAATGTTAAGGGTTGTTGCATGAAAACTAGGAAACCGCCACTCTGGTCTCAAGTCTTTTGCAGACTGTTTTTTTTTTTCTTTCCCAGAATTCCTTTGTATTTAACTCCATCCTTCATCCTATTACCTCTGACCTTGTTTCTGCCGAAGAAAAACATTTCCTCGGCAGGATGCTGTCAGCACCATGTTTATTTTCATTGCCTCTGTTTATTTTGAAAGTGCAATGTAATGCATTTTTTTGCTAGCTGAGTGTGTTATGTTTTTATGTGAAGTACGTTGAATTGGCTTGTTACTGAAATGTGTGACGCACATTTCAAGTGAACCTGACTTGACTATAGATGAAATAGTCAAGTCATGAAAAAGTATTCCCCGTGTAGGCTGAACATTATCATTTTTGATGCTGTATGTTTTCTAATGGTGTCTAATAAAGTTTTGAGCACTTCGCAGAACAGTACACAGCTGGTCTCTATTTAGAAAACTGAGTGAGTTTTCAAGATTGCATTGTATTTTTTAAGGGGTATTACATTAAAGAGAACTAATTTTAAATGACGGTTCCTGTGATTATTATTTGCATGTATTGTTTTCATGTCAGTAAAACAGTTTGGGGTTGTTAATGGGAAAATGTAAAATAATAGGGTTATTCAAGCCATTGTTTCTGAAAGGCTGGCAGCCACCAGAAGGTCGCAAGCCGTCACATGTAGGAACACAACGCGATTACGTCACACGCATGTCTGTCAAAAGAAATAGTACAATCTTTGTTTGATCGAGGAGCGGCCATTTTCGCCCAGCGTCACTCTATTCGCTCTTTCAGAAGAGCTCAGTCTCATCTGCATGTGGGGAATTTTTTTTCTTTCTCCCCAAACCCATACCAATTTCCTTGTTTAACTTTTGCGATGACCTCCACACAATGAAAAGCGGCGTTACATCCAGGAAATAATGGCACTATCTCTTCAGGTGCAACTTGTCGGTCCGTAAACATCAATATAGAGGCAGCTGTGACTGTTCCAGTAAAAAGGAACATACCTTCCTTCTTTCAGTATTGCTACACAGTAGGGAGTGCTTTCATTATGAAGATGTGACATATGTTTTGTATTACTTGGATTATTCACTGTCTTGTATGAAACACTTGAGTTTTCCAGCTTCCATGTCATATTCTTAACTCCCAGCAAAAAGCACGTATGATTCATTCTTACGATCTGTGTGTTTAAAATACTTTGTCACGGTTTTGATTTATAGATATCATAAAGAGTGCTGTATAACTTTACTGTCACTTGTTGATTTTTGTTGCAGTTTCATTTTTACTCAGCTGAGTTAATCACCCAACAGTTTATCACCTGAAATTATACAACTTCATAAAAAAACATAATATTTTAAAAAGTTAAACTGAAAAAAAAACAAAAACACATCCACAGATTACAATATCAGTACAAGTACAAGACAGTAATAAAACGTCTCGTTAAGCGTTAATCAGCTTCTTGGCAAGCAAACAGAAATTTTTCTATCCAAAGCATATCAACGTCAAACTCAGCTGCTGGAGTTAAATCAATGGCCTAATTTTTTTCACGCTCATTTTTAAAGCCGCCGACTTTAGCGTTTGTGAAGACGGGTGCTAAGACGCCTTGAACTTGGCTGCAGTTCCAGGATGATGACTTTGATTGAGTAGTTCCTGAATTTATTTTGTCAAAACATGATTTTAGTTTGAAGGAAAGAGGAAGGGTTGTTGCAGCTCCAGTTCACTGAATCTCTGAGGATTATTGTAAGGCCCGTGGGGGAAATGTATTATCTCTATCTTACAAAAGAGAAAATAGAAACCGAGCTGACAAACTTGTCGTGCAGTCTATGAAACGAGGGCATTCGCCCTATTGTGGACTCTGATGTGAAAATGAAGCTGTCTTAACTGTCTTAAACATAATTGGAGAATCCACAATGTTTCTGGGAAACACAAGATACTTTGAAGCATTTCACGTAGACATTAAAACTCCTCAGAAAGTCATGATCTCATGTTATCCTGAAATTCAGCTCTCCAGAATCAGGTAATCTATAATCCATTGAGGATGCAATTCATCTCTGACTCATTTCTAGAGTAGATCATGCGCTGTCTGGCTTGCCGGCCTATGAGTCTTTTCCTCTTTTCTACTCTTCCTGTCTTTTCCAAGAACTGATGCTAAAACAGATGCGCGTTCTGTAAATGGTATCTGCTAATGCCTTTAAGCGAAGGACGTCCTGATCTCATCCCAAGTGGATGGATTCTCAATCATGTTATTTTACTAAACGATTAACATTGAAGACCTCGGCCTGGCCAAACCCAACACCGAATAAATGCTGTTGTGCTGACTTTGATTCTTCAGCTGCAAAGCCAGAGGAGCGTGCTGATGCTATTTGTGCCACCATTTCTGTTTGCACGGTTTGCAAAACTGCTGTGATCTCTCCATATTACTTTGTTTTTTTGTCACCATTAATTATGTCTTTTTTAGGTTATTGCTCATGTAACCTTCTCTGCTGAGACATCCAACAAATAAGATTCTAGTTTTTAGGGTTATTTATGACAAAGTGGTAGTTTTCGGAACCTTTTATGTAAGTGTTGTCTACATACAATGGATCGAAACCACACTGACTCATGTTATAAGTTGGAATATCAATGTAAATATCAAAATAGAGATGAAACATGCGTGCTTTGAGCTGAATTAGCACCGAGTCCCTTCAAAACACAGAGTAAAGATGCCACCATTAGCACCTTAGCTAACTGGAAAACACCACCAGCAAGAGTAAGACACAAGTGTATTGAAGACAAGCTATACTTTCTTGAAAATTGATTCCAGAGAAACAAAAAATGTTTTTGAACAGACACCAAGACCTAATTGTTTGATTGCAATAGTCAAACTATTAGGTTTGATCCCGGCAGCATTACCCACAGAGCTGGCGTGTCAGCTATTGGGTTTTGTCGTTGTCCATAGTGCTGGAAGGGTTTAAGAAATTCAAGGAAACGCCTTTCTTGTTTTTTTTTTGTTTTTTTTCAGTAACTGAAACAGTTTACTGTAATGCACCTGCAGCAAATGAAACAGAGTGACTCGAAGAAACCAGCATTACTTCCACTATCACTATAGAGAGGCTCTGATAGCATTTCTGAGGAACAACCGGTCCACTTCTTGTTTGCATGGGGAGGATTCACTGTTCCAGAAAATGCTTCAGATGACTCTTTTGCTTTGAGTCAATCTACATTGCAGCATGTTTTAGTTAGCTTGTATTTAGATAGGTAATAATATAGAAATTAATAGTATCATGGTAGTAATATGGAGGGTTTCATTATAAATCCATACGGTGACGTCATCCTGTTGCCTCCTTGAGAGGGAGTTCAAATTTAAGCTTCTGCAGAATTGATTTACACTCATCACCTAATTGGAATTTTTTTTGGGGGGGATACAAGGAAAGATTACAACATCACACTGCTCTGAAATTTTCAGCAGATTAATTTCTGGTTGTTGAGGCCATTTATAGCCTCACACATTTAGCCCTAGCTGCATTATAATATGTTATGAGCTGAATAATCATTAAGCCATATCAAAGTAGAAGTTAAACATGGTAGCAGTATCCTAACACATGAGCTAACTAGCATGTGAACGTAAGCAGCAGAAGGCAAAGGACGGGCTTTTGAAAATTGTTGCTCTGTTGAGTCACATAGAAACTATTCGGCAGAAATGTTATGACTGAACAACGTGTGTGTTCCTGTTAAAAAAAAAACAAAAAAAACAACCCTTCATACTGAAACATCTGGAATGTGATTGGTGAAGGAGGTAAGTGGAGCATAAACACGGTACTAATCTAGATATGCTACTTTTGCTGACTTTGTAAGTGGTAGATGGTCTGGGCCTCAGTATCATCTGCTTATCATTCTGTAATTACTGTTGGTTTGAGTCTGGGACATAAAACTCTATTCAGGACACACCAAATGATTTTACTCCTAATCTTGAATGACATTCACTTGTGGCTCCATAAACAGACTCGGTACTCAGTATTCCCCTCCAGCTCAGTTTGTGAAGTACGACCGTATCTTATGCCAATGGCTGAATACACATCCAGACTTATAGTTCTGCTGCAGCGTGACAAGTGTGTTCATAATATCAGTGAGTGGCTACAACAGGATTTTTACTGGAGGAGGCCGGTGACCGACCATGTAAGAAACCAAGTAACTCACTGAACAACTATTAAGAAATCGGCCTTCCACTACTTAGAAAAAATCTATCTAGGAACAAGACACAGAAGAACCAGTGTATGGTTTTATTTTCTAAAGGTGTTTTTATTATCCTGACCAACACCAAGAATATTAGTCACATCTAAACAGTCCTTAAATCACTGCTTCTTCTCCCTTTTAATCAAAGGATGGAGTTTAAAGTCTTGCTAATGCTCTAGGAAGCAATGAATGATCCGTTTGGAGTTGGTTGTCAGGTATCCTAGGTAACCAGATGACTTGATGTTCCCAAGATCACAACTGTTAACAATGAGAGACGGTAAGGTATTTAGTTTCCTCAGGTTGCCTGGGACCAATTTCCTGAAACTTGAGATAATAAGAAGCAGACGGCACCTTTAAGCAGAAAGCATTGCTGTTCACTCCAACTTATAAAAAATAAAATATTTTATTATCAGTACCATTTTTATATTGTAATCACTAACTTGATTAAATTTGTTTTCATATTTTTCTCTTTAGATGACGCCTAAATTTTAATTTCATTCTTTGAATGTATTTTTAATTGTAATTGTCTTGTACCTCTGATTCTTTGTGTTCCTGTAAGTCTCTAGGAACTAACTACTCATGAGTGTTACTTTGCAAGGCTGCATTGTGTGTGTTGACTCTTTGTTTAACAGTGTACTACACCTCCCCACCGCTCCGCCCCCAAACTTAAACCGTCCTGAACGGAAAAATCAGTTCATGTGAAATGATGAGGTTTCTTCCATTCCCTCCACGGCCATTACAGAAATAGAGTTTGTAATGTAAAAGTACAAAAACAACCAAATCTGTTGTTAAATGTCATAACTCCTGGAACATTTTGTAAGAAAGTGTTTCTCCTTTCCTTTTTTTTATGTATAATAAAGGATTTTCTTAAGTAGTAAGTTAAATAAAAGCAAGCTACTCCTCTGCTTAGGTACACCAAATGTCATTTTTGAAAAGATTTCTTGGATTTTCTCCTCATTCCTTGTTTCGTAGTATTTATTTCTTCATGCACAGATTTAGATTTTGTTCAAAAAAGAAATTCAGATGCCATAAAAAAATAAAAAAATTCAGCATGTTTAAAATATAGGGGAAAAGCAGAACATAAGCTTTGCCATCAAAGCTACTTTTAGAAGTCGAAATGTCATCATTAGACTTTTTAAAAATAACATGAATGTCCTAATATCTTAACATGATGACATGCACGATGAACCCAAATGTGATCCACCGGGATAGGCTTTAATTTAGAAAGCAGTGACACACACCAAGAGGAAACTGTTCACAGCTGCAGTAAGTCACGTTACAAACTGCCGCAATTCCCCTGCTTGTTCCCTTCAATCTTTCTGGATCTGTATGTGGAATCAAGGTTGCGTCACATAAGCATAATGGACCCAATGCTGCTGAGTCTTTGAAAGATTGAAAAAAAATGTACTAGTAGTTGCCCATCTGTGGCCTCCAGTGGTGTAAACAAATCACTACATGCCTATGAGATGAACTGTTACATTTAGAGAACCTCACATTGCAATAGAAAATCAAGTCACTTATCATGCCATGTTGAATTTTTTTTTTTCTTTTGTTAGTTTGCTGTTATCCTTATCTCAGCTTGGAAAAAAAGCAAATAATGGCTCTTACAGAGTGCCAGACCCTTGGTAAATATATATTTAAAAAAGCTGTTATATAAAATAATTCCTTATTGCAGAAGCACATCCTGCCAACACGCCTCAGAAGAAAGCTACACAAATTATACCTGCCTCAGATTATTTTACTAATGTCCATAATTTTCATGAAATATGTCTTACGGTCAAAGAACGGCTCGGAAAAGCATTGACAATCCACAAAGCCTACAACCTTCCCAGGCGTTCACAGAAGTGGCTCGAAGTTAAAGGAACAAACTACGAATTGAAAGAGAAAGATTTGTGAAAAAAACTGAAGGTCAGGACAAATATTAAAAACAACTCTACTCCCATTAGATGGATTCATTTGAGGAATAGTTGCTGTGATGAGTTAAAACTGTTTTTTAACTCTTTAGATTTAAGAGACAAAACGCATAAAATCATTTGCTAACTAAATACAACAAGGTTTGATTATGATTGTTTTCTATAGACAGCAAGAATTTCTTGTAGATATGTTTCAGGAAAATATGTAAGACAGACTCAGGTGTTTTGACTTTCATAACACTCATAATGAAAGTGCATATATTGTCCAAAATGTACTGTACTTAAGTGCATGTTAAGGTATATTTGGGGTTTGAACTATTAAAATCTTCAGTCACAACTGGATTTAAAGTGGGTCTCAAATATTTCAGCTAATCCTGAAATCTGGATTCCTGCGAATACCAAGGGTCCACTGTATACAATAATAATGACTAAATTAACTTAAATGTTTTTAAGGAATATAAAACTGGGGGGAAACCACTGGAATACAAAAGTATTTCTGTGGTAAAGATGCTTAGACGATGCATTTGCTGTAAATTCTTGTAAATCTGTGAAAAAGGTTGCAAAATCTCCAGTTTCTATATTGTTTTATGGTTTGTGATTCACGTATTGTGCAGAGTGAGATGTCAGAATGAAACTGAAATCTGAAGCCCTGTCCAGTGTTTGTGCTTTGTTTTTTTTTGTTTTTTTTAAAAAAAAAGGTTAGGTCAATTCTCAGTTTCTTCGAGGAAAATAGCGGATTTCCAAAAAAGGGGGACCTCGTGTAGAGCGACCTAAAGCAAACCTTTTCTTTAGTTCGTTGCAAGCAGAAAAACTGAAAATTTCAAGTCTAAAAGGCCAAATAGGCAAACATCCCACACCCAGTCATCAGTCAACAACACAGTGACAGATAACTGCAGACATTGCCTGTTTTTTTTTTTTGTTTTTTTTTTTTTGTTGCTTTCTGCTAACTTACTCTGAGTAATTTTACCTCTACAGACCAGCACTGCATAATGTGTCTCTGCATGATGAAAAGAGGCATGCAAAAGACGTTTATAACACAAATGTTTATTTGGGTAACCTCGCATTTCTGCCTGCAGAAAAATTCAAACGAGAATCCTGCACTGCTGAGCCTGAAATGATCGGTTTTCTCGTAAGAAGAAAGTGAAAGTAACTGTTCACCTCCTAGCAACAGATGACGCAATATACGCCTCAGAGTTACCCTTCACCCATTAAAATTAAAACTTTTTCAACAGATATTTTTTTTGTCGTTGTTGTTACTGTTGTTAGCCTGTGCGTTTTTAACGTTTGTGTTTACCACCAAGCTTTTATTTATATATTTATTTATTTATTTTTCTAAATGCAGCTCTTCCTACAAGACACAACATGGAGCACTGCGACCCAAAGGTTCCACGAAACCTTCCACACACGTCCTCCTCATAGTCCTGCATCTGCTAACAGCTCACTAACTCTACGTGACAATAAAATTGAATGCCAGACCAAAGCAAATATATTTAACTACCTGTTTCTCTTCAATGCTGCATTTTGCATGACTCAGAAAAGAAAAAAGAAATCTTAGCTGCACCCTTTTTAGGCGGTTTGTCAAACCCCTTTGAGCTCACGTGCAGTTAAGCAACAGTGGCAATTTCTTCAGTAGAAGTTGATGCGTTCAGTTGCCTCTCCTGGCAAACATGCCTGGAGAATGTAAATACGTTGAGTTTTTTTTTTTTTTTTTAGTTAAAAAAATATTTTTAAACTGTTGATTTTATGCATATGGCACACCCGACTTTCTGTATAATTTTCCAAGTTTGATGTTCTGACTGCTGCTTCTGTTTCCGCTTATACCGATCCACCCAGAACAGCACAACTAACACAACCGAAGCTTTTGATGTCTTTTTGTGTAACTCGCAGAGAATGGGTTTCAACAAGGTTTCCTGTAAAAAAAAAAATAAAAAAAAAATCTTTGAATAATTCTTTTTTCTGTTAAAATAAATTGGTCTCAAATGTTGTGCAAACCCTCCAAACATACAAGAGTAAGTGAAAAAAATAAATATCCCCCAGAATAATAAGTTGTTTAAACAAAATATAAATTTTTTTTTGCCACAAAAGAAAGCCATATGGTAAATCAGTTTATTCAACAGGTGATTATCTTTAGTGTGGTTTGGTCGTCTAAAGTAAGCAAAAGAAAATGCTAACACACTTTGGCTCAATAATCATAACTATAACACTTTACCCCTACATAATATGCAATGACACAAATTTCAAAGCACTCCACTTATTGGCATCCCTGCTGGAGATTTTTGTAAGGTAGAAGAATAAAAATAAGGAAAAGTTTAATCTCTAAATTGAGAATGTTTTTTTTATATTTTTTTCAGTGGGTAAAATCTTCTCTATAAGAAAAAAAATCTGGTATTTGTAAGTGTTCATCATGGCGTAAACGCTAACCTGTTTGAGTTTTCCCAGAAGTCAGTGTTTGGAGCGAGGAAGTGATGCTCCAAACACAGAGACCGTCATGGTGGCAGGTCAGAAAAACCGACCTGTTTTGGTGACGACTGCTATTATCAGTGCAAGCTGATAAAATACTAATCACCAGTTTATGTGTTTAAATTGTCTTCTTTTTTTTGTCACCTACTCTTCAAAAGCGCAGGTGGGTAGATAGCATTTAATAGTTGTTGCAGCCATTTGGTGACCAAATCAAAACTTTTGAATTTTTTTTCTCCCTTACCTTCCTGTTTACTCCCTGTGACAGCAAAATAAACCAAGATCCTTATTCATGTTGTCACGGCTCTGTTTGTTTTAAATGTTTTACACATTGCTCTGACTGAGCTATGTCAGGAGAGGATCAAGTTTAGACAAGTAGTTACTTCCTGATTAATAAAGATCACGGATTAAACTTTAACAGAAAATGGATGGAGGGATGTGGGGACGGACGGACGGACAGATGACTGGATCTCAACACACATCTGAAACTGAAAGAAGGTTCTCTTTTCTTTCCTACTGAGGGCATCTGTGTAACTTCATGAAGTACACTCACTCCATTCAACCTAAAATGCAAATTTTCAAATCTAAGGTGGGATTTTTCAAAAATTTCTAGTGTAAACTTTTTTTTTATTTTTTTTTTATTTCTTACAGTTCTCCCGCATCTTTACAAGAGAGGCCAGTAAATTGTGCAAGAAGCTGCATATAAATAATTATCAAATTTTGAAAAAAGTTACACATTTGCAAGCAAACTCGTATTTCACCGACACCAGTACTTTACTGCATTGTTGTTTAACTATACTAATTACTTCCTGTAATAATTTCAACTCATCACTGATATAATGCATTTTTCCCAGAAGCCCAGTAAATGATTAAAGTAATCATCTTGGTTTTATAAGCTTAAACAAGCCTTATATTGTATGATAGTAGTAATGTGATGCTAATGATTAGCTCAGTAATTCTTTAAAATTTAGCAAGAACTCAACATAGGTACAGACAGTTGGAAAGTTACCTAAAATAAAAGAAAGTCAATGTCTATTTTTGCCTTACAGTAATAAAATACCAACGCCTTAATAAACCTCATCTCTCCACGCAAAGTCCACTTCCGCTACCTCAGTTAACGGAGCTGATTCTGTCGATTTATTAAACGTACTACAACAATCCGTATTTGCAAGTCATAGATGCATGAAGCAGGCTCCACCTCTTCCTTCTCTCTGACAGTAATGCACACTCACACATGGTAGCATGCTTATCTTTACCGGTGCTAATCGTAAGTTCAGGCTTTCCACTAAAGACTAGGAGTTTATCAGCGATAAATGAACACGCAGGCCTCACCGCAAAGACTTGAACCCTGCAGCTCAACTCACTTAACCAACCCATACTGAACTGAAGGTACTACAGAAAAAAATATATGAAAAAATATGTCAAACTGAAACCGATTGATGCTATATTTGCCTTTATTTTCTTCTTTCACATAATCTTTAGCTGAATAAATCTTATTCCATATACAACAACATAATTATGCTATAGATTCAATAATCACTTTATTTTTGTATTTTTCCTCTTCATTTAGATATTTGTCGGTTTAAAAAAAATCAACTTCTCATGCAATTTGAATGTTAAATAAGCTCAATGAGAACAGGATTTTTAATGCATAGATGCTGGCTTCGGTAAAGTGTGTCCATTTGTGTGTGAACGTGATCAGACTGTGGCCTTTAACTTGCCTGTAAAGATTTATTATGGGGTTTGACCAGATGTTTGGTGGTCAAACTTTCAAAGTGATACTTGTGGTGATTGAAGTAAATATTGGCAGTTCTGGCATTTTCCCCCCCACACTTCTTCCGTCCAGCGATGTCCTAACACAGTCTTTTGTGATCAGTCAGCTGTATCTTTGTCCATTCATTTGTACTTCACATCTGTCATAATAAGTGTAGTATCATCAGTAGCGCATGTTACCTTATTAGACTCTTTGGGGTTTTTTTTTTGCTCTGAAAGCAAAGTCTTTTTAGAGGAAGACATGTGATGATCCTGAACTTACGCTTCTCACTTTCAAAGAAATCAAATGATGAAATGAAAGTGACATAAGCGCCAGGTTGTCGATAAATATGTTATTTGTTGCTAAAAGTGCGATGGTTATGGTTACCAAGAGACTTTTGGCCCCTACTTGTTCACATCCAGTGTCCTCTTCTTATAAGGTATTCAAAACTGGAAAAAAAGAAGGAAATGAAACTTTTCTGATCATTTAGAACTTCTGAAGAAGAGGACGTCATCAAAACATTTACAGTAATTACCAGAACACACACACATACAAACAGAATATAAATAGACGTTTGGCTAACAAAATTCGCCGGTTTTAACCTCGTCAGTCGGGTCAGTTAAGGCCAAACCATAAACACATTGACAACTTTACCAGCACAGTTCTTTGCAGGTGTTAGATGAGTACGCTGAGATAAACCTTGCCTCAGACACTGTCGGGTTTGTCTGACTGAATACCGACGTTACTGTCGGATTACTAAGCACAATGACGATGATCTGGAAAGAGCTATTGCATGCCAGAAAAAAATGAAAGTGGAGACGCTCCCGCCGCTTGTCTCTGACTGGACAGTGTCTTCTCACGACACATTACAGGTTTCAACCGGAGCTTGTTGACACTTGGCATGGTCACACCAGAACCGAGCAAGCTCATACAAGCCATGGTTTTGAATCATGACTAATGTTGACTAACCACTGGATCCAATTCAGCTGCTCTGACTCTGTTGTGATTTCTGCCACGCTCAATAGGGTGCAGCTGGAAAGAGCCGACCTGTAAGTCACACGTGGATACAGTTAAAAAAAAAGAAAAAGTCAGTCATTCAAGAATAGTCTTGAATGACTAGTCTTACAATCCGGACCTAACCGCAGTTTTAATTTGGGCTTGACGAGACAAGAGATGATCCAAAGTGGTCAAGAGGACCTCAAAATGAGTGATATATCCCTTTAATTTAGCACCAAATAGGAATCTCCAGTTGCATCAACTATCTTAATTTGGTTCCTCTTAAACTTGCTCAAATATTGTTCATCCACAAGCAAGTGGCTTGACAATACTGTGTCTGCTCTTAAGAAGCTGGAGTCAACAGAGGCAGCTTAGCTTTGCACAAAGTGTGGAAGCAAAAGTAAACAGGTCATCTTGCCTTACAGAAACAAATTATATTTTATTATACTATCAAAATCTGGTCAGATGTGTCCTATCAGCTCTAAAACATGTGTAAGAATAATTATGCTTTTGATGTGAATATTGGTCTTATGTGAAATATACTGAAGTGCTTCCAGTTGTTGACTAATTAAAGAAAGTGTTGCATGTTGCGTACAGTATACTTCCTCAAAAAGGGTGCAATGAAAGAAGTCATGAACAATCGATATACACATGATGGTTTTTGTCAGCACTAAGCTCATTTGGATGACACTCTTCTTGCTTCTCCCACAAGCTTCGCTTCCAGTTTCTCAGTAACTTTAACGTTAAAAACTTCCAGCAAAATACGTCCTAGTCAGTTTGGACAAAAGCATCATCTCAGCCTCTGATTAAGCTTGAAGCAATGCAAAAAAAATCTCATTAGGATAAAATGTATTTCCTCCAAAGTCTACAATTATGCTCTTTACCAAAAGTTTTATACGAACTGAAATGTACCACATTCATAAAGAGTAATGCTGTTTTGTTAAATGTACAACTTCGGGAAACTGGCCAGACAGTAAGCAAAGAAACTTCTCAGAATACCACTCATGTAGGGTCAGTTTCTGGGATTTTTCTTTTAGGTTTACATTTCAAAGAATAAATGTTCTCACTGAAACCACCAGACCAGAAACAGGAACTAAGTAGTTTATAAAAAAAAAAAAAAAAGAAGTTATTTATGCTTCTTGTAAAAGTTCTTTGTTTTTTTGCCTTTATTCCATGAATTAGTTGTAGATACTCAGAACACTTTGGAAAATGTAAATCTCATCGTAAAGGCTGTTCTAATTCAGACTTTTAAAAAGTGCTGGGACCCTTTTTAATCTCAAATGCTGGGTTTGAGCTGATAGTACTGCCAACAAAACAGCAGTTTGTTGGGTTACACTACAAATGAACCTGTAGACAAACACACAAATAACTCACTTTGTAGCCCATGTGGTTCCCACACTGGACCCACAAAGAACTTGAAGGATGGGATCCGGGTGTGTTTTTTTTTTTTTTTTTTGGGCTTTATATTTTGTTCACAGATTTTTCAGTAGAAAACAAATTTGCTCCCTTAAGATAGCATTAACAGTTAGCACTAACTAGCCTTAGCTATGTTTAACATTCACACTTCTACCAAAAAACTGGTCATAAACTGGATAATAAAAGTAAAACAGTAAATAACAAATGGCCTATAAGGTTGCTATATGTTTGGCACACAGTGTACCCCCGCCTGTTTGCAAATTCAGCTATTCACAGATTTTCCTGTGGAGTGCATCTCTAAATTATTTGCAGAAATTCATTGAGTGAATATGCAGCTTTTTCACTGCGTTTGAAGTGGAAAAAGCTTCAGAGGCATTATCCAAGCTCAATGCTACATGACACGCTTATTGGCTGTGGTTTGCAACGTGGCCAACCCAGGAGCGAGATTTATTTTCTTGTAACTGATTGAGTGGATCTGAGGAAGACTGTGAATGTTGACTTCTGCTGTAGTGCTAAGATAGTTCCCACTGTGCATATTAATGCATATCGAGGTGTATTGGGTGTTTGAACATTTAGAGGGGTTTCACATATTCTTGTTTAACCACAAGAGGATGGGAGTACTAGCAGCCAAAGAGACATGCGCAGACATCATGAGCGAGTGTTGGGTTGCCAGGGAAACAGACAAACCAGCATGTGGTGATAAGACCAAAGTGAACCATTCAGAAATGTGACAATGAGATCTGGAGGACTCAAATGCTGCCTTGAACTTCATCCCAGCACCTTTTTTTTGATAAATTGTGTTTGCTTTTGAGGTTTTACGTCTGTCCTCTCCTCCAAAACAAATACAAAAACATTAGTCAGCTGTGTCGTAAAACACTACGAGATTGTCCTTTTTGTTTTCAAAACTGAATGTTGTCAGGTTTTGTAATTCTCTACTTATGTTAGGAATCTCACACAAGTTGGCAAACAAACTAATAAAAACAATAAAACGACCAGCTGAGCAAAACAATGAGTATTTAGAGTTGGTGTTGCACTTTGGGTGTTTCTTTATTCTTGAATATGATGGGAGTGGTGCAACATAGAGGAGGAAATTAAACATGTATAATTAATAACTGTACTGAGGGAGTGTCATTTTATTATCGTCCCAGATTCCACCTTTCTGTTTGCTTTTAAATGAAAACAAATAAAGATTAAAATTAATTGCTTTAAGGCTATTAGTGTTTTTATTATGATGGACATATTTAGTTTGAGCTGTTTGGTCTAAAATTATAAAGCTATTAAGTTGGAGTCAGCGTTATTCACTGACTGCCTATTACTTCTAAACAAATCACCAAAAAACATGAGTTATCACTTTAACTTACAGAGGGATACAATATCTGCACCAAGCTTACACATGGCTGAAATGGGCAGCCTTACAACTAAAGTAACAACTGAACCGAATGTGGATTTCTTGATCACTTCATCCTGCATCACCTTGTGCTGTGGCTTTAACAGCCCTAGGGAGAACATAAAAGCTCTCGACAGAGACGTTCAAATCAGAAATTGGCTTACCGCCAATGTAAAACTTTGATATATGCTTAAAAATCCCTGAGGCTTTCTGTCTCTCATACTTTCATTTTAACCCTGAATGTAGGAGATTAGTTCTCCTGTTTACTTCGTGTGTGGCAGATCACGGAAAGGCCTCGTAGGATTTACATGCTGCTTTATCGCCCTCTAGCGCCCGTTTGTGGTAGTTTCTCGGCTGTAATGTGTTCTTATGGTTGAAACATTATTATTATTATTGAAGGTTGCAAAGATACTTTTGCACCATACTTATATTTACAGAGCTGAGGGTGAAAAATGAGAAGAAAAGCCAGTGCCATAGGATAAAAATGATAAAACAGAAATCAAAAACAATGTGTAAATCAAAAAGATTACTGTAAGATGATTCTGAGTTTCCTTGAACGTCGACTTTGAACTGGAGCTGCACGCTACAGCTCATGGCCACTAGAGGGGGCTGTTCAGTAATTTAAACGGGATGAGAAAGCATGGGAGGCGTCGCATTTGAGTGATGGAGCGACAGCCAGATCATAATGATGCTGCGTGGGTGTGTTTTGCCAGATGAGAGATAGAAATCTTCATCAGGCTGGAGGTAAAAATGTCCTTTCACTCTTTTCTCCCTCTGACCTCATTTCTGTTCCCATGAGATCCAGTCTGTCCTTACGAGTCGCCAAACTGCAAGCAGGGTAATGCAGAAACCAGTTCTGTTTAAGTAAAACTAAGACTAGATTTCAGTGGTGCTTTTTCATGTCTTCCGCTTTTACAACCACAACATTTGTATATTTTATTAGGATTTTGTTTATTTATTAATTTTTTATTTTTTTGAGACAGACAAATAAATCTTTGCCACAGATTCAAAATTAAATATGCTTTGACTCAAACATTTCCATGTTTTTGTTGTAGCACGCTGTTTTCCTGTTAGAAGACAAAGCTGGACAGTAGTCTCAAGATTTTTTTGCACATTTTTTTTGTTTATTTAAACACAATTTAAGTTGGTCTATTCTCCCCCCGACACACATATGACTGTGCAATCTGGAGGCCAAGAGATGCCGAAAAGTTTGCATTGTTTTACTTGGAAAATGCAAAATGTAATTTTTGCGATAAAAGCCCTTTTGTGATTCGTATTGATAATTCTAATGTAAAAGTCTTGGAACAGGATCAGCTTCCCTTCAGGGTATTTACATACCGTCAACTGCCTCCAGTTGCCAAACGGTGAGTGTGCATCTCATAAACACCAAGCAAAGGTCTGAATCCTCCCACAGGTGCATCCAGTGTGTCATTCTGAGAGAACAAGGATGCACTTCCTCCCCACCACCTGCCCTGGCAGGAGTTCCAGTCTGACAGGTAAAATAATAAAAAAGGCTGCAGGCATGAGAAGCAGAACACTGTTTTCACCCTCCTTGGGACAACAGTGGGAGTTAGATGCAGCGAGAACGATGGTGTGAGGGTTTTTTTTTTTTACTGTTCCAATGCAGGGGAGTATAATTCTGAGATGCCTTTAAGGAATGCATTGATTTTGCTTGTTGGTGCCTCTCCGTGCCAAAACACAGGTGTTTAGCACCTGTGTATTTGGCGTGACACGCACGTGCATTCGCAAAAACTGCCGGTTTGATGTGTTGTCGATTTAAAGCGTGCAAATTCACAGCAGCACGTGCATCTTTTGTTGTGTTTTGGACCATGATAAGTGAACTTTAGATGTGAGGACAATTTATGTTTTTTTTACTGAATCATGAACGTCCAGAATGTGCCACATTTTCGATCTTGATAAGACTGCGAAATTCCCAGAAACGCTCACCTGAGCTGCTTTTGTTTTTGCTTCAGTGTTTATTTTTGTACATATAAATATTGATGATAAAAAAATTCACACTGCGAATAAGAGACTGCATAAACTACTGTAATGCTTTTGCGAGGTGCCAACAGCCTTTCTGTCTGCAAAAAGTGATACATTTTATATTAAGTAAACAAGCCAGATCTTATCATTTTTAAAACTAAGCCTTGTCCTATCTGTGAGGATTTGGTTTTCTGCGTTTTAATTTAGTTCCATGTTGTGGACCACAACATGGTCTGTATTGTGGACCATGGTCCATGTCAACATGGATGTCCCCAGATTTTGCTCACCTGTGCTGCCTGGACTTTGCACTCTTTATGGATCCATTTTTGAACCACAGCCAGGGCCCCTCCGTGTCTAACCTCACCACCTAACAACAGATTCATGACCCTATCATGTCTTTGGACAAGTTTAACTCCTAGTTTTTTTCCCCTCTTTTCCTCTCTTGCTCTCGGTGAAGGCAGATGCTTTTTCCTCTGCTCCCTCCCTGCCCTTGCCTGCCCTGCTTGCTCTGTTTCTGTCCTGTCTTTTTCTATATTTTTGGAGCCTTTCTTTGCACATCCTTCAAATCTACAAATTATGGATCTGGTCAACCGGTCTCTCAATGCAATTGATCAAATTTTCTTCACGAGAAGACTGGGCACAGGACAGCCCTCTTGTTCTGCGGGGACACACCGGGCGGGATTCACCCTGGATTTATTCATGGTAACAGGATTTCTGCTGTTTGGAGTTTGTGGGTAACTGGCTTATTGACAAATTTGTGTCGGACTTGGCTGAACTAGCGAACACTCAGACTGTCGGTGGGGACAGAGACGCAAATTGGATGTGAGTCTTGCTGAGACTCGCAGCCCAGCTGAGGACTCCAAAACTCACTAAAGGGAAGGAATCAATCTTGGAGAAGTTGCTATAGTTTCGGCTCAGTGGAACGGCCAAACTAATTTGGGTAATTGGGATGAACTGAGATGTATCGGAGAGACTTTAGGGAAGATTGAAATTTATAATCTGCCCGACCTAAGACATTCTGAATCTGAATTGACTTTCCGCGTGTTGCCTTGGAAGGGCTGCATATTTCCAATCTCCTTGAAGATATGTAAACATAACGCTCCTTCCCACCTCACCCCCTCCTGTTATCCATGCAGCTTTGGAGCTGAGCGCTGCAAGGACATTTCCTTGATAACAACATCCTATCGGACTTCTGCCGGGAGGCTGAGCAACGTGGTTTCATGGCTCTGTGATGTCACCACCTTCACGCATGTCTTTGTTTTGCCCTTTGTTTTGTCTGAATCTTGCCATGTGCCCTAATGTGTCCTTTCCTCTTTTTTATTTTATTTTGTTAGAAATGTTGGAGTACTCACTTTTAACCCAGAAAAGGAATTAGAACAAACTTGGAATCCAGAGTCTCTAGTTTACTAGTCACTCTTTAGCTTATATTTTAGAAACTGTAGAGTACTCACTATTTAGATGCAGAGAGACTCCTATTATTGCAACCCAGAAAAGGGATTAGAACGAAGTTAAAATCCAGAAAAAAATCTTCCAGAACAGGAACATTTAGTTTTTATTATTACTTAGAAACTGTGGAGTACTCATTACTTTTACAAATTTAGAGCACACTTAGAAAGTCCAGAGAATAATTATACTTATCTAGCAACCCAGAAGTCCAGAGGATACTTACTTACTTACACTTATTTAGCAAATCAGAACAGGAATTAGTACCTGAAACCCAGAAAAACTATCCTAGCAACTACTTTTTAGACTCCTATTCTCCCAACTCAGAAAAGGAATTAGACCAGAGGATACTTACTTTTACTTATCTACCAACCTTGATTAGGAGTATCAAGTTTATTTACTTTGGATCAACATTATTAACTTTTTCTTCTTTTGCTCTTTCCCTTGGTTTGTTATTTTGTTTGTATTTCCTTTTAAATCCTGTAAAGCACTTTGTATTGCCTTGTTGCTGAAAATGTGCTATATAAATAGATCTTTACCTTCCTATAACAGAAAGAACTCCAACTAGATTATGTAATGACTCACTTTATCCTTTATTACCACTATAAACCAATTAACATTACGCTCCATTAAAAAGTGACTACATTCAGTGTCATTTAGCATTGGGCTTTTCTATAAAGATGGCAACAGCCATGAATGGAAAGTCAAGCAAACAGAGAATAATTATCTCACCACTGTGACCCAGAAAAAACACCATGGTGTTGTGTTGAAAAGGTAAAAAGTGAATTTATTTAGAAATTTTCACAGAAAACATGTTCAATTTGACTTTTCACTTTTGCATTTCTGTTATTTTCCTGAGCAGAGTTGGGAAAAAAAATTACCTTATGTATCCTGATAGCCGGTGGTCGGCAAGAGGAATGACATCCTCGCGTAGTCCTCCTCTGGCCTGAAGAGCAGATTTCTCTAATTTCTCTCTCTGCACCTCTTTCTCTCTACTAGAGCAGACTGACTGTCACATCAGCTCTCCCTCCCTCCCTCTCTCTCTCTCTCTCTCTCTCTCTCTCTCTCTCTCTCTCTCTCTCTCTCTCTCTCTCTCTCTCTCTCTCTCTCTCGTCTTTCTCGCCCCTCTTCTGTTTTCTTCTAAGTGCCCAGTGACATTTTCCACTTGAAACCACAGCTCACAGGTCTTACAGGAAGCTTCAACAGCGGTGAGTGATAGTGAGAAGGGACGGGCCGGGTTGGTGGAGGTGCTACTGCGCGTTGCTGGTGGGGCTATTTTGCTCGCCTCTTCCTCCTCCTCGTCTTCCTCCTCCTCCTCCTCCCTCAGCAGCAGCAGCAGCAGCTATGCAGTCACCATACCTGGGCCCCATCACATGCTTTAAGGTCATAATAATTGTACTGAAAGCAAGAAACGCAAAGAATCACCACATCCTGTTTCAATTGCAACGTAAAACAAGGGGCTGTATGCACAGAAACTCCATGTTCTTGTGAAGTGGTTTGCATCAGCGAAACCCGGCTTAAAAAAGACGATTCAAAGGAGTGGAGAGGCAAAAACGACCAGATTTAGAATCATGGCAGGGGGAGTATTTAAAAATAAGATCTCTCTTTCTCGCTCACTTTCTGAAACTCACTAAGCTGTAAAGACTCAAAACCGCTGCTGTTCCAGCCACAACCACTGCAGATGCACATAAACAACTCTGGTTGCTTGTGAGAGGAAAACAGGTCGACAGTTAAGGAAGCAGCCTTCTTGTTAATCAGAGGTCACCAAACATTTTAGTGCAGCGATCGGGCCTGTAGCTGTGTCCACTGCAACGGAGCAGAAATTTAATAATGAATGGAGCTAATTGCACAACAATTTTAAACTTCTTGTCTTTTACTGCATAAAATCCTAAATCTTACCAAGTATTTTTGACCTAGTTTCTGGTGTGCAATATCTTAGCACACTTGAAATAAGGCAAAACTAACTTACAAGTAACTTTTCAGCAAGATACATAATATTGGAGCTTTTCTTAAGTAAAAAATTCCTTAATATCAACAATAATCTGCCAATTTGGCAGATTATTTCACTTATAACCTGACAACATTTCACCTTTTGTGTAGTACCGAAAATCTTTATTTTCTTAGGGTGTAGAATAATGCAATTAACTCACCATGTCTCTCAGTTAAAAAGATAGGTAAAACATTCTTATTACTTTTAGGCTCCCAGCCCTCCATGTTTTTCTCTATTATTTCTCTTTTTTCTGTTATGCTTGTAAAGTGTAAAAGAAAGTCAGAGAAGTTATGTAAAGTATGCAAAATGCATATAATGTGAAAAACTTTCACTTTTCCATCAAGATTAAGAAATTATTTACTAAAACAAGATCTTATATATTTCTTAATAAGTTAGTTTAGTCTTATTTGAAGTACTAAGATATTATACATTAGAAAATAGATCAAAAATATATATATTTTTTTGCAGTGTCCCGCTTCACAATTCTGTTGTGACACTTGATGTCCAACAAGGAATGAGGGCATGAATACCTGGGGCATTTCAGGAGCAAAACAAGCCATAAGTAGAAGAATAACAGAAAAAGTTTGATGACAACATGGTTTGGCGTGATGTTATCACATCGGCAACAAAATGTCAAGATGAAAGTGAAGTGACTGTGACCCAGAAAGGCTTAGATAAGACTGTAGTGTTCCTCTCTGGCTAAAGGTTCAGAGAAAGGCCATTGTGAAACACTCCTCCCTATACCTTACTGCATAGACAGTCCAAACCACAAGGCCTTCATGTACACAATGCAGAAAGTGTTGCAACATTCACCCATCTGATCTCTGCTGTCAGCAGCCTCTCGGCTTGTTTCACTGAGTGGGTATAGAGCCGGAGGCTGGCGCTACTTAGCTGTCGGCATCATCTAGGGGTGCCAAAGCGGAGAGAGGGCGCAAAAGGGAGGAGGTGAGAGAGGAGGAAGAAGAGTGTACAGCACTTGCCCAAAGGTCAGAGTCCGCTGTGCCTAAAGCGGAAAGCCGCTGAGAGGACGATAGTGATGCGTGAGGGAGGAAGGGAGGGGAACGGTGGGTGCACTGTGGAGAAGAGGTGAGAACAATAACAAGAGACGGTGCGCTCATAATACAAGCACTATAGGTCTGTATATCAACGTGATTTGACTCCCAAATAACTGCAATTAACACTTTTGGCACGTGGCCTCTCACATTAGGTCAAGCTGTGATGAGAAACCGTGCTAAATTTGTTCTGTTTATCATACATCATTCAATGACTCATCAAATAGAGAAGCAAGCTATAAAACATGTTGAATTCCTGTAAGCAGGACCTGAGGTGACTAAGCTCAATATCCTGTGATGTAGAAGGATGGTGCGCATTAAAAGAGCCCGTTGTGACACTTGACGCCTACTGAGTCTTGATTTATGAGAAGCATAAGCAAAAGCAACTGGTTTAGCATGCGAGCCAGCAGGTATTGGTAGAAGCATGAAATGAAGGAGAGCGCATGCGGGATACAGTAACTGCAGAAAAAGCAGTATTCACAGGTGGAGTAGCACTGTGGCTATCCTGCAGCCAGAAGGTCATGGACTTTGAATGCAAGGGGTCTGTCTGGGTACTCTGGCTTCCTCCCATATTCCAAAATTGATGTACTTTCTGTTTATCTCTGTGTTTTTCTGTGATGGATAAACACCAGCTTACCCTACGCAATCGTGCCTATCCATCCATTTAGACCCTGGATAACTTCAAATCAACGATGGAAGTGCCATAACATTCACCAGCTGAATAGAAGGAAAAACATATTATTGGTCCGCAAGAGGAACAACCGCTAGTCATCAAACAGCTTCATTTATTACAGATACAGACCAGGCCTCTAGTGATGGACTCAGACCTGAACTTCCAGAGACACATAAAGACAGTCACAAATTCAGCCTTCTGCCTGAAGAACATTTCCAGGATTAATGGAATAATGCCCCAGCAAGATCTAGAGAAACTCATCCATGCATTTATCTCTTCTCGCATTGATTCACAGATCTGCCTAAAAAGTCAAACAGCTGCAGCTCCAGAACACTGGATCAGCTGTCTGATCTTATTGTTTTTTCTTACTTTGTTGCTGAAATTTAATATTTTTTGCTTGCTGTTTTATTTTCCTTTTAATCATATAAAGCACTATGATTTGCCTTGCTTTGGATATCGGGTCTAGACAATGGATGGGTGGGAAAAATATGTCCAAACAGGCCCTGTTCGATATGAAAAAGTAATTCCCAAAAAAGCTTAAGTCATGGTACCATCCATGGCACCTAAAACTACATCAGATTTTATGATAGCAGTCTTTTTCATAGCTAAGGAGGAATTATGGCACACTCTTGTTTACTGATTTCTTACTAATAGTCACATTGAAACACCTAAATAGATTTAGGTGTTGATTCGAAAACTTTAATTTAGTTTTGTTTTAGTTTTTAAGTCATTCAGAAGCTAACTTGCTGGTGTGCTTCAAATTAATTTTCTGCTGCGTAACCAAAGTGAGTTTGAGTCTAAGGTTAGACATTCACTTTGAGGATTTCCTTATGCAGAGCAGAATTTGTGATTCCATCATTTAGCACAAGCTGACCAGATCCCGAAACACCAAAGCAACACCAAAGCATCACACTACCACCAACACGTCTAAATAGTTGTATGCCAAATGTAATGGAATTTGACAAAAATCTGGTACCTGTGATTCTGTTAAAACAACATTTTTATTCAATTTTTCCACCTTCAACTAATTAAATGTACTCCTATGAAAGCTTAGCATTTTTTTTGCTTCAATACTTACAGTGTGATAGTGCTGAGAAAGAGCCCCTGAGGTGTTGTTTAATTCAGAGGGAGTGCGTCAGCTGGAGCTGAATTTGGCAGTTTGTGCAAGACGGCGAAAGTAACTTCAAACAGTTCCCTCAACCCTCTTTATCTTTCTGCTAAAGAATGGATCAGTTTCAGTGGTTTCAGTCGAAACCACCTCCATTTGGCTGCTTCTACACATCACACACTGAGCAATAAATGTTCCTCTCAGTAGGCTGAGTTAGAGTTGGAACATCTGTGATCAATTTGACCTATTTTAGTTAATCATGAGTTGCTGGAAAAATGGAACAAAGGTTCAGAGTTGAACAAAATGCCAAATAAATACAAAAAAAAGAAAAAAGTCTAAATGTATTCTTCTTGCAGGATGAACTCCGTCATAGCAGTTTTCTTTTTTTTTTTTTTTACATATTCTTAAGGAGTTCTTCTCAATCACTTAGGGAAAATTTTAAGTGTTTTTCAGGTTATTTCCTTTTCATATCAAAATGTAAAAAATGCTTTAGTGTTGAGTAGTGCTAATGTTGACACAAACCATAACACAGAGGTTATTTTTCATCTCATTTACAGTAGTCATCACAAAAAAAATAAATGTTCAATCAAAAGACAAGTTGTGATTTTTTAAAATTAATTTCTTTTGGAAAGCTACAGTGTGACTGTAGCAAAGCCAAATTTCCAAAGACATTGGAGCTGGTGTCCAATTTAACACACAAGTTTGCACATTATATTGAATTCTTTCCATTTGATTAACTCTTTGCACCAACCCTGAGACTAAACTATCCATCCCTAACTGTTATCTTTACAATATTAATCTAAATATAATTCACATCTCAGCCCTGAACCAAAACTCTAACCCTAACAGTGACGATGCATCAGGACTTGGCTTTAGTCCCTTTAAGGATGGTCCATCCAGAAAATGACATGATAGGTCCTCAAAAGCCAAATAAACAAGCACACACACACACACACACACACATATGTTTGAGTGGCTATTTTTGTGACACACACACACACAGAGCATAGTCACAAGCTCCGAATGCAAAGCAGCACAGATGATTGCACATCCAAAGTAACTCAAGGCATGAATCACATGGACTGTGTGTGTTGTGGTGTTGAGGTAGGAAGCCGGACCTCGTTTTGTGGTTCCCCCTTTTCTTCCATTTCCGTTGGCAGCGTTTTCAGTTTCTGGTAAATAATGCCTTTCCCTCTCTTTTGCTGGATTATACATGAGAAACAGAAACCTACACTTCGTTTAGTAAATCAACTAAAAACAAGTGAAACTACTGCTAATACATCATGTGGGTTCATTACAGACAATCATACATTTAAAGCCATTTAACTGAATGGTCTGATTAAACTAAAAACAGGTTTGCTGTACATAATAACCAGTGTAACATTTGGATGGTGAAAAGGGATTATATTTAGAAATATTAAAGCGGTATTTCAAATCATTTGATAGGTATGAGAGTGAGTAATGATAAATATTTTAAGCATACTGCCACATTAGTAACAGTATTAGATGGAATTACCATCTCAATTTTAAAGAGAAACAGTAGTTTATCTCTGAATTAATGTGAGACAATGTAAACAGGGCCGGCCCAAGGTTTTATGGGGCCTTTTGCACAAAGCCCCATACAATGAACAAACTGAGCTGAAACACAAAGAAAATATTCAACTTATACTGTAACTATGGTAACACAACAACCAAGATTATTTTTGGAGTTTCACAAAATAAACCTACCAATTCCTTTCGATCTTAAAATTAAAATTTTAAACAACTTTAAATATCTTAAAATATTTCAATTTACTGTATTCTCATTCTCTGTAAATAAAGTTAGATCCATTATCTGTGTGCAAATTGCCCTCCTGATGGTTTCGGAGCCCTAAGAAGCAGCTTAGTTTGCTTATGCCTTGGGTCGGCTCTGAACGTGTGCGTAAATATTTGGTTATAGGCGTTTGCAGTAAGTTCGACCAAGATGAGGCACCCAGTGCCAAATACATGATTACACAACCAACGGTTGGGTTTTCATCTATATAGTTTGTGCAGTGACCAATATTTTATCATCCAAAACAAGCAACAAATCCAGCTCCTGTCCAGGATTTATATCTAGACTTTATGAGATTAATTACTGCAAGAATCTGAAAGGGGGATAAAAACCCTTCAACAAACAGGATAATTGTTTCTTTTAATAACAAGCCTTTCCCACAAAGACAATAATCTGATTATTAGTTTCTTACCGCAACTAACCCAAAAATTGAAGGTCTGGTGCTAATTTAACGATGTAACTTCCTGTACCTAGATTTAAAAAACCCAGCCTGCGGTTCATGAAAAGAAAATTGCGACAGAATGTTCTCCGAGCTGTTGAGCAACCTAAAAACAGACTCCCTAAAAAAAAGCAAGTGTAAAAAATTTCCTGGTGTTACATTTTCAAGGTCATTAAAAGCTTTATTAAAAACATAAAAGCGTCTGTTTCTGAATTTTTGTATTTTATTTTGAATGCTTAACTCAAGTCCGATTAAAGACATTTTCTCAACTATATCTTGGACAGGTTTATTTTTTCTATAAAAGACGCACCACACAAGGAGGATATAAATAAACACTTCATAGCAACGGAGGAGAAAAAGAGAAATAAACAAGTGAAGTTTCTCACTTTGGTTTTGTGTCCTTTTGGTCAACTGAGATGATAAAACCGCCGGAGCAGTGTAACAAAACAGAGCAACAGGTGTTATATTTCTTTAGAGTATCACACAAGACACCCGGCAAACATTACATCAAGTTTCAGGCCAAAAACAATCCCCACCCCAATACCGCATATATTTAGAGAACATAAAAACAAGAGAAGCTTAAAAATACTCATCTTAACTGGATTACAAGAAAGCAACTTTATATTTAACACCACAGCTACAAACCTTTAAAAACTACAACATGCCATAGAAACGTAGCACCTTGCAAAAAAAAAACTCTTGAACATTTTCAGGTTTTACTTTTCAAGGTACAAACTAAAGAGGATTTTATGAGGTAGAGCGACACGTTTCTCCTTTAAAAATCTGAAAAGTGTGTTCAGCCCCTCCTGAGTTTGTACTACGCTCGGAAATTTGTTGTAACTTTTAAAAAAAATTGCAGCTTTATTTCTATTTGTAGATTTTAAAATAAAGAAAACTTTTGCAAATAAAATGATTTTTTTTTTCCTATGGAAAACTTTGGAAAATTATGTAAAAACAGCACAGTTTCCATCTTAATGACAATAAAAATGGGTCTAAAAATATATATTACTGGTGGATTGGGTGTCATTCTGTTATGAGAATAAAATGCAGCTATTCTGAGAAAAGAAACAGGTAAAACAGTCCGTGGTGTTTAAACACATTTTTGGATTTTTAGGTGAATATCAAGATTCTGTTCCTTGGTATTCATGATGTGGTTTGCTCACTAACATTCTCTAACAAACCTTCACAAAAAATGTAGAATTATTTTGCTGAAAATGATGTATTTTCCACCCACTGTTAAGTTTATGACATAAAATCCATTTAAGATTAGTTAAATTTAGTGGTTTTTGCATTACAAAATGTTTTATCAAGGTTCTGTAGGTCAAAAAATACAAAAGATCTCCATTCACTTTATAGAAAACAACAATCCACTAATTCTTTCATTTCGCTTTATTTGACAATTTTTAGATCATTTATTTCCTTTTCTTACAATAACCACATACAATGTTTATCAACTGGCTAAAATAATATAAAACATTACTTCCACAGTTTATTTATATTATGTACATGCACTCATATTTAGAGGCCCACAGAAAAGAGAAAGTCAGGCCTTAGTTTATTCACAAGTGCACTTCCTTCACTCCGTCTTCGCTGCAGAGAGAGGCCGTTCCTACGAGGATGCTTCGGCTCCCTGGAGCAGGTTCGGACTTGTTTTCCGTAGACGTGGAAGCATTGTTGGTTTAGAAATGACCGAATGAAAGTGGCCGACGACTAACAGTCACCGCTTTGCTTTTGATCTGTTTTTGGGGGTTTTTCCCTCCCCACAATGGAGCTTATCTACATGAAGCTACAGTATCTTGGAAGGGGACGACACACCGATAACGAATGACTTCATCACTTTCAGCTGGATTCACAATGAGAATCTATACACCAAGTGTCTTAAACTGGGAAAACAGAGGAGTGTGTGGAGAAAAGACTCGGCCCGCTCTGCTTTTTCTTTCTCCTAAGCGAAGATACACTGATATACTTCCTTCTCTGCCAATTCCATAACAAGCATCAGGATTGTCTTCTTCTTTTGAGTCCAACCTGACTGGTGTGTATAATTTCTAGCCTTATCTCCAGCTGTAGGCACACTAATGGATACATAAGCACACTACGTCTGAGCACTGGTGGTTGGATGAAGGTACACCTTTACTGCAAAACAAAACAACTGAGGATTTCAGAGGCTTTAGGGGAGGATTCCTGTTTGTACAGCTTGACGAAATGAGTGAGCTGAGCACTTACGCCAACGCTAATGTATTTAAAATGCAAAAATATTTATTACATGTACAATCGTTTGTGTTTTTGTAGTTTGAAAAGAGATAAAGGAAAACAGAAAAAGATGCTTTGCATTTCACCTGTGGGATAGTGTAATAATACTTTAAACAGATTCTTATTGGAGTGGTCCTTCAGGTGCTTCCTGTCGCCTCCGGCTGATCCACCCCTCTATGTGGGGGCAAACTTCCTGGCTTGTGCCCTGACCCGCTTCTCATAGTCCATCCTGTTCTGACTGAAACGCAAAAACACAAATTAGGATTGAGCAATATTTAAAAAAACAAAACAAAAAAAAAAACATGTATAATTGTAATTAATTCAGTTTTTCCTCCCAATTTTCTTTGCTTTCCATTATTTTCCTGAGGGCACAGAGTTGAGGAGGCATGGATAGATTCAAACTTAAGCACCTCATTTTGTGGTTTTTAATTCTCAATGTTGCAGGCTTTACAAATAATCCACATCTGTAAGAATGTGGATTATTCTTACAGATGTAATATAGGAAACCATACACTTCCAAAATGACTGACTTCCACTCTCCTAATGAGTACATTTACAGTTGTGATGGTCCTGCAGGGGGCCGACTCAGACGCTCACCAGTAAATCGTGTAGGCCTCTGCTTGTGCCGGGTCCTGAATGTTGGGCTCGTTCAGCAGCTCCTGAATGCCCAGCAGGATCTAAACAGAAAATGTTCTGCACTCATTACATCCCAGAAAAATAAAAAATAAACTCTTTTTTTTTATTTTTTTTTTTTTAGAAATTTATGACATGATCACACACATTGATGGCAGGAAGCAGTAAAAACTTTAGTGTGATTTTAAACTGAGGGGATTTCCATCCTTACTTGCACCTAGTCGCATGTTACTATCACATTTGCCTGATAACTGAATATAATATGTGATTTGAAGTTGTAGATTATTTTCAATCAGTTAACCTCTTAAAATTGTTATTATTGTTTTAAGTTCATTACTTGTGGTTTGTTCATCTAGTTATTACTGTCACAGAGGAACTTCCCAGCCTTGAAATAAACTACTTGTACAACCACACCTGCTTCCTTTAAAATACATGTTCTAACTAAAGGTTGCATGAATTAAAAAAAAAAATCTAAATAGCTTTTTACTTTGGCAAAAAGGCAATTAGAGTAGCTGGTTGTCAGTAGAAGAAAAAGCAGAGAAGCAGCTCCATTGCGCAACAGCCTGTTGCTTTTTCCACTAAATATAACCTTATTTGCACCCTGTTGCCATAGCAGCCAGAATGATGCAACACACCATGCCAGATATACCCAACAGGCTTTTTCTACGAGCGGACAGGTAATGCAACATGCAGCATTTGTAGGGTGGAAAGTTAAACGGGTTTTCTAGGACAGAAGTTGCATCGTTTCTGCTTTTTCTGCACTGCTCCTTGTTTTAGCTCGACGTTAGTAAACATTATCAAAAAGCATCAATTATCTAAGCAGTCTGACATGACGCAGAGGAGATTTGAATCATTTTATGCTCGTACAGGAACATATTTGTTTGCTGCACAAAGTGAAATATGTCAAATAAATCTCTTTTGTTGTTAATAACGTTTATTTGGATTTGTTCACTCAGTTGGTAGTGGATCAGACGGCGTCACACTGTAAGCTGAGGCTACAGTCGTTCGATTTCTCCTCCCCCTCTCTCTTCCTGTCACGCTACTAATGAATCAAAACCGCAAACTAAATCTTTTTCTCCCCAAAGACACCAAATTGCTAATTTGATTAATGAAATCCATAAATGCAAAAAAAATACTGTTTAATTTTTTTGCCCAATTTGCCAGGAGCTAAGTAACGCAAAGAATAAAAACATTTAGTCAACTAAAGGAAGTCGCAACAATCCGAACCTGCTTGATGGTGATGGCCGGCCGCCAGTCTTTGTCCTCCTCTAGGATGGACAGACACACGGTGCCTGATGGGTAGACGTTGGGGTGGAATATCGGCGGCTCGAACTTACCTAAAGAAACAGCAACAAATTAAAAACGGCAACAAATTTTGCTGGACGATAAATTGTTCCAGAAGTTATTGCGATAAACCATAACGTTGTTTTGAGAACATTTTTAAGTAATATGATGGTAATAGCAAAATAATAATGCAAGAGCACATTCTTATTGATGAATAAGCTTTAAATCTAATGAACATTTGACACGGGAACTGGAAGACATTTTCAATATTCAAAATAAACAAAATAACAAATAAAATAAATTTTGAAGACTTTGTAACCAAAACTGTCCTTCAAAAAAAGGTCTAGTTGAGACCAAAGCACCAAACTGAAGACTTTTATCATCCATATTTTGAAAGAAAGACAGAAAAAAAAGAGAAATGTTAAATCATGCTAATGGAAATTATTGAGTTTGTTTTAAATCATCATGCAAATAATTGACTTGTTGATTATTGTGACAGGCCCGAAAATGAGTTCAAAATCCTAAAGTCCTGAAAGAAACTCACAAAATTGACGTAGTATTCCAGCCATCAATAAGTGAGTCACACAATGTCTCTAAAACACAAGTAGATCTGTGTCAACCGAGCCTTGCAAAAATCCTTAGACTTTAAAAGTTTTACACGTTACAACGTTAAAATAGGTTTTATATGGCCTTTATGAGATACAACAACACGAATTAGCAGTTGATTGCAAACATATTTCCATATATCACCTCCGATGTCCATCGGACTCTCAGTTGCCTCACGTCAACCGCTTGTGATTCCGCTCAGCTGTTACGTCACCGCGCTTTCTGATTGGCTACTATACCTGTCCCATTCAACAGGCTGCGTTCAGGCAGAGAAAACCCCGCAGGCTGACATAATCGGGCCAAGACAATGTTGGATAAACCCGATTTTATATCGGACACATTTAACGAGCACACGCCGCCACCACCACTCACTGCAGGACGTCGTAATGATGGCCGTAAAGGGAAAATCGGGGCAAAAAAAAAACAAAAAAAAAAAACAAAGAAAAAGAAAAGAAAACAAAGAAAACCTGACGACCCCCCAGGTCCGCAGCAAAAAGTCTCGAGCGGTCCGCGGTAATAAAATAAACTGAACTGATACTGAGCTTGACAAGTTTTCGTAAAGAAAATAAAAACAAGCGCCCAACGCGGGGCTCGAACACCCGACCCTGGGATTGAGAGTCCGATGCTCTACCAACTGAGCCAACCGGGCGCTAAGTGAACCGGACGAAATTCTGCCCTATGTTTTTCAGACCTACTTGAATAACTACAAAGGCACTGAGCGGAGAAATCCGTGTTTTGCACCCGGAAGTCACGGACGATAGTGGTTATCGTGACTTAAAGTTTTCACGAAAGCAAAATGTTCGTTTTTTGGGGCGCCTCTGTGGCTTATTTTGAAGGGATATGTAAACGTTACCATGGCGACCAGAGTCAGGGATTTAAGGAAATCCCGTAAAACTCCCAACATACCATAAGAAGACGATGCAGAAGCAGTAGTGATAATTTGTGGCTCATTTCAAGCGATAAAGGAGGGAGCAGCCATTCTATTTGCAGTTATGTTTTTTCGTAGTTAACATTTTTAACTGAATAAACATTATATTATCTTCCTTCCAGGTGAAAATCCGATTAAAAATCCCATTAAAATGCCTGGAAGTTTGTAAGAAAATCTGGAAATTTTAAGAGGTCTGAATTCTTCAGGAGAGAGCTGAACTTCTGAATAAAACATTACCTCTATTAAAATGTGTTTCATATTTCTCATGACCTCCCAACTCTATGAGGCATATTGCACTTATGCAAAAAAAAAAAGCATTTCACACATAACGTGCTGTAGGACAACTACAGCCACCACAATGCAACTCTGGAAACTGACCCCTTAATAAAAATATTTTCTAGATTCTCATTAACCAAACTCTTTGCTGTAGTGATAACATCTAAAACCATGTGCCTCAGTCAACCTGCGTGGTTTGCACCAGGTAGTGCAACAGTTAAACTTTATACACGGGTTTTTGTGGCCGGCACTATTATTTCCTGAGCTCTTCCTGCTTCCTTTTTAAATAGCTGGCTGTTTGTGCTCTTTAGCGTGACATTAACGATGCACGAAGATGCTAGAAGAGAGCGACTCACATTTGGGTGGAGAGGAAGGGTAGTCGTCTTTGAACAGCATTCGGAGCTTGTAGAGTCCTCCCTCCCACAAGGTCTAAGGGATGAAAGGGGAAGCAGAAGAGTTTCTCAACGGACTGAGTAATTCATCAAATGCTATGGCTTTTTAAACTCTGAATCTCACTTCATGTCCAAAGCTGGAGTCCAGCAAAGAAGCATCGACTTTTAAAATGCAAAACTGAGTGGGAAGAAGTTGAAGATTTCTAATTTCAGACACAGATGTGAAAGAATGTGTGGTTGCTAAATATTTAAAGGTGACCTACTAAGCTTCCTTGAACAGATTAGGGAAGGACTGTGGTATATACAAAACACATTCATTACATTTTTTTTTGCACAAAATCATTCTTAGATAATGAGATTTTAGTCTGGTCAGTTCTGCCTATTTTGAGGTCCTGGTTTAGGGCGTCACTTTAAATCCAAATAATCTACTGCTGGCCACGCTCCACAACTCAATATTTACACTCGCATGTGAAAATGCCAGTGTAGATATTGTACAACCATACATCTTTGAAAAGCAGAAGTGGAGCCTCCTGCAAAACCAACAAGAATGCAGCAAGTGGTTTCTGGATGTTTAGCCCACAACACTTGTCTTTTCCAGCAGCCGTTGTACAAAAAATACAGTGGATAAACCTACTGACCAAATGTCCCGGAGCTCAGCTTGGGTTGCTAGGTAACAGATTGAGCTTTGCTGAGGTTGCTAGGTGAGGGGTAGTCTCCACTGATTTGATTTACAATGGGGAGGTTTTTGAAACGGCTTGTTTTCCAGACACCAAAAAACATTAACTTATTACCAAAAAACAGCCGAGTGTTGTTGTTTTTTTAAGTGCTTTGGTTGTTTTTAGGAGGAGTAGAATCCCAAATTGAAAAACAAAAACTTGCAAGATGTAAATTTCGCATAATAGGTCCACTTTAAAAGCAGCTACACAAGAGCAGGGAAGCACTGTGTGCCTAGAGCTATTCTACATTTTGTCATTACAATTACAAACCTGATGGGGTTTTATCTGATAGACCAATACAAAATTTATGGGATTGCATGTTCATGGTGATGTGGAGTGATAAGTTTGGAGGCTAAAAGTCTAACTTTAGTCTTATATGATTATTTAACTGGTGGCAAAATGCAAACAGAACATCTAATGGCTTTCTTTCATCAATATTTCTCTTCCATAAAAGGCCAGATTTGAGGAGTGCCACTATTTGTCCTGTCAACAGAAATACATGTCATGTTTTCCACATTCTTACTTGTAAAAAATAAATAAATAAAAGCATGCATACTTGATATCCCAGTGCACAATGATGTGCACACTTAGTGTTGATCCATCACATGAAATCCCATCACAAATGTGTGGCAGCAACAGTGATCTGCACTGCAAAAACACAAAATCTTACCAGATAACTTTGGTCTGTTTGTATCTTAGTACACTTGAAATAAGACAATACTTTTCAGCAAGAAATACGAGCTTGTTTTAAGTCAATAATTTCTTAATATTGATGAAGTACTTGTTCCACTGGCAGATTATTTCACTTAAAACATGGGAAAAATGAATTGCTATAAGTGAAATAATCTGCCAATGGAACTAGTAATTTTCCATCAATATCAAGGAATTATTTATTCAAAACAAGCTCCTATATCTTGCTGTGAAGTTTTTTTAAAGTTATTATTGCCTTATTCCAAGTGAACTAAGATATTTGCACTAGAAGCTAGCCCAAAATTGTTTGGTAAGATTTTGTCTTTGCAACACTTTGCCATACAGCGCATGTAAAGAACTGACAGAAATAAATGTGGAAAACTTTGTCTTAAATATCACCGTACCCCTTTCTTTCCAGGGATGGCACACTCCCAGTTCATTAGATTCATGGTTCCATCTGGATTCTTAGTGGGCACAGCAACAAAACCCTGTTGGTTTAGAGGAAACAAATCCTAATGTGATTTTTATTATTTATTTATTTTTTTTTATTAGCAGACATCGCCATGTAGAGACAGTATTTTAGGATAAAAGCGTATTTTTTACGCTGCTGCTTACAAATGGGTGGTCTTTCCTCCAGGCTTTGCGCTCCTGGGACAGCCTGCTGAGAGCAATGCCAGACATGATTGCTCATCAACGCCACCTGGTGGAAGAATCAAAACACAACACTACAGTTCATTTCCATGAAAAAGTTATTCACCCATTAAAAGCCTGTGTGTGGTGTATCTCTACAGGTAGCGATACAAACTCGCTTCATTTTGAATCGTAAGAATTATAACTTGTTAACAAGACGGTAGAAATAAAGATAAACGAGCCACTATCTTCCTTACTCGTCACAGAACCAAAACTACAACGTCAGCTAGCGGCACACAACAAACAGCAGCGTTTTTACTTTATTACATCATTTCAATAAACTTACGTCTTTTTGTTTTTATAAGGGAATATCACAGAAGATCTTAGGCTGGTGGTAGGAGCAGTTTGTTTGCTGAAATGATGCTAACGTTAGGGCCGTAATAACAGAAACGGAAAGATAAACAACACAACGCCTAAAAACGCACCAACGGCGCAACTTAGAGCACAAAAAGCCGAGCCGAATAAAACTTATCTTTTGATAACAAAAGTCTAATAGCCTATATAACACCTATTGACAAAATTATGGGCTACTTTTTAAGAATAGTTAAAACAATGTAGCGCTAAAACCCGTTTTAACAGCTAGCCTTCAGCAAGAAAGGACCCCAATTTGTTTATTTCGTAAGGACCTTCAGGCAGTGAACAGGACGCATGGTCCGCCATCTTTTTTGTAGTTCTTTTTTTCTTTTGCACTGCTGAAATGTAAAATATAGAATTTACAATGTAACAAATAAAATTTCCACAATCCTCCCAAGACTTATTTTTTGTAAAAAAAAAAAAAAAAAAAATATATATATATATATATATATATATATGTCTATATATATATATAATAAGAAAAACTATCCATATCTCTTTTCAAAAGATTAAAAGTGTGGCAAGAGTTTATAACTGAAAAAAATCACTTGTAACAAGCAGCTGTGATCAATCAAAAATACATTTCTGTTATGTCATTAAAAAGTAAAATATTTCACATATCTATAACCGTAACACTCTTACCAGATGAATCTAAGAAATATAATATAAGCCACTTATGTAACTTCCTCTATCAATAGACGTACAAGGACATATTTCTGGAAAGAAAGAATTTGCAGCTCCCCAGAGGAATATCATGTGGTGTGAATGTGGGTTTGAATGAGAAGGTTTCAGACATAACAGGTCCTGGGAATGGGAACAGACAAGTTTCCCTGGTGATACTTTGAATTATGCTATGGGATCAGCCTCCTAAGCAGTTTCTGAATAATAATAATTAAAAAAACAAGATTTAAATACATTTATAAAAATGTATTCTTATCAAAAATACATTACATAAAAATTAGTTATACTTTAATGGCTTTGAACTACAGAAACATTCTGCAGCAGAGCGTTTGAGAATCAGCTTATCTGTATGTAATGAAACTTATTTGCTGTTTTTCTTCACTCCACTATGACTCCTACTTATTCTGATCTGCTTACATTCATTCCACCACATCAACGGTGGCTACGGAGAACAATTTTACACATTATTTCACATTACTTTGAGAGAAGCATTATATTTGTTAGAAAACTAAAAAAATAATAATAACAAATAAATACTTAATGGTGAGGTAAATTGTACAAGTTGAAGGCACCAAGCGACTCTTGACACAGCAGCATCAGTTGTGAATTAACACTTTAAACACTGATGGATGGTAAAGCCTGCGTTATTTTGTTTGACGTTCCTCATAGAAATACCTGTATATCACAGCCGGCTCCAAGTGGGTTGCGTACAACAGAGTTAATGTTTTGGCGTGGACCATCACGTTGCCCTCATATCAGTATCACAGAAAATGTCTGAGCAGAGAGCAAAAGGTGTGTCATCCTGAAACAAGCAATCATAATTTAAAAGGCAATTCCACTAAATACAAAGCAAATGTGTGCATACTTGTGAATAATAAGAAAAAAAATAATTTGGGTAATCACGACAGACATAAAACAGGCAAAGTTTAGTCTAATTTTGTGTCAGACAGTGAGAAAAAAAATAAGATATGCATGTTTCTATACAGCGCACATAAATATCTTGTTTCAACTGTAGCCTTGAGAAACTCAGTGATGCATTCACATTCGTTAAGCATTCATTCATTCATCATTCTATCATTCATGTAGTTCTATACTAGTTTAGAAAATGAAATGCTGATTGGAACTTCTAGCAGTTTCCAACCAGATCAGACCTTCTTTCCCTTCCCCTCTGAGACAATGAACTCTGCAGGAGCCCTTTTGAAAAACTGTCCAGAACCTGTCATAGAGACCAACCCCGGGATGACACCTGAAAAAAGAAGGCAGGAGGGTGGGGATTTTTTAAAATATATTTATTCATTTTTGTCAGTGATAATGTTGTTTTCATGCATACATTTTATTCTTACTTAAAACGTCTGTCTTTATCTGCCTATATGGATGTACTACTACCAGGGGTTATTTCTGATGTTATGGAGGTATTTATTCAGGTATGGAAACCTTTTCAAGATCATATTCAAAATGCGGCAGATCATCTTTAAGCTTAACTAAAAAGGGGAACCACAACATTATTCACATCTGTTGCATAATTTTTCAGGCGAAAATTTGAATTTAATGTGACAGAGCAAAACAAAGTGTTGTAGTTTGATATCCGTCTACCAACTTTACCCATCTAGGAAGTTAAGTTTTTGAACTGTGTTGGAATATAGTTCAAGTTTAATTGAATTCGATGGAGAGCATTTCTTTTAGTTTTCAAGTTTTGTAGTTATTTCTGGACTTCGACTAGACCATTGTAGCATATGCTTGAAATGAAATATTTCAACGTAAACTATAACTGGAATTAAATTGGCAAAGGCAACGGCACATGTCCGTTACCTCACAGACGTCAATATAGGTAATCTGTCACGTTCTGGAAATCAGTTATCGTTTATTACTGTCTGGTGCATTTCTGACCAAAGAAAATGACCAGCGTCCGCTAAAGCAAGGCTATCCAAACTTTTTGCCATGTCTGTCAAAATTGTCAAATTAAACCCCCTAAAGCCACAAAAAATATTTACATACAATACTTTAATTTCCACTCTTCTTTGTACTTTTACACTGTGAGCGCTTGAAAACTGGTCAAATTCCTTGTTTGTGCTCACAATCTTGGCCAACAAAGCTGGTCTACATCTAATAAATGAAATGTTTTAATAAAACGAAACAAGGTCGTCTTAACCTTAAACCAATCGGATTCCTAAATAACATCATGTGATAGGAAACAGGATTTGAGTAAAAACAAAAGAAAGTTCCAAACAAAACGGATCATGTGAATGGAAAGAGCCTCATTTTATTGGACAATAAGGGAGAAAAAAAAAAAAATCACATGATGCTGTGGGATTTGTACAGATGGCATAAAGCCGTGGCATGTCCTCATAATCAGCCGCCTCTTTGTTCAAGTTTTTCTGCGTTTTAATTGGTCGGACGATTAATGCATCATTTTCACTGTGCAGTCGGTTCAATTACAAAAGTGAGCTTATACCTTTTCAAAAATGTACTAGAAGCAGTTACTTGAAGAAAATCACAATAAAATATGACAATTCCTTTAATGCTATCGTCTACAATTGAAATGCATAAGGTTCTGCAGCAGAATACTTGGCTGACATTTACCGGTTTGCATAATTTCTAATTGAATCATTACATTAATAGCAGCATAATAACAAAACAGACTGTAGCACCATAAGATGCATGCAGATTTAAGGCACTTTGGCAGTTCAGTTTTCACATTATTGAGCAATGATACAAGTGGAAACACATTATTTAACATAGTATCATCTGTATCATTTTCTTTAATTTTATATTAAAATTACAAAATATAAAACTAGATTATAATTGCATAACACAGTGTGAGATTCTCTGAAATGATTTCTTCTGCAACTCTTAAAATCTGCATCTTTCTGTAAGTTAAGTTAGTCATGATTCATTAAAGCCTTTCATGGGCTCATCCCAGAATAAACCTTCTAATACAAGGCTAGTATTTTAAGCTTCTCCACAGCAAAACATTGCTTCCATCCTCAAAAAGTGACCTGTTCTTGACTGCACCTGGCTGTCACTCCTTCTTTCCCTCCCCTTCTGAGACGATGAACTCTGGAGGAGCCCGTTTGAAAAATTCTCCCCAGGACCCGTCATAAAGACAGACCCCGGAGTAGCCGAGCCGGTGGGCAGCCAGAATCACGTGACAAGCTGTGACTCCAGAACCGCAGGAGGCCCAGAGAGGCTTCTCCAGGTCCACCCCGGATTCCTGGAAGAGCTGGGTCAGATTCTCAGGGCTGTGGTGCTTTCCAGAGGAATCCAGGAAAGATGTGAAGGGGATGTTTATGGTTTCGGGGAAATGTCCAGGGAGAACATCTGAGGAGGGAAGACAGAGAAGTAAGAAAATGTTCCCCGGTAATCTGTATTATTCACAAAAAGGCATCAACTACAAAAATGTTGGCATTATCACTTTAAAAACACAATTAAAAAACCCTGTAATACCATTCCAGCCTGGGCTGCATCGCAAATCTATCATTATTGTAGTAATTACAATATCCAAAAGATTTGCTTGGACTACATTAAATATTAGACTTTTACATAAATATGCAAACAGCTTTATTTTTTTAAAATAAAACCATATTGTTGGGATTTAAATAATTTAGAAGCTTTTGTCCCAGTAAACGGATATGTTATCACGATCTGGGGTTTACGTTTGCAACGAACACAAAAGTATATGTTTATTTAACGCAAGTATTAGGTCATGTCAACATTAACGAAGGTTATTGTATAGTGTGCATATACAGTATGTTCGATATTGTGGTGCCCTAAATCCAGCACAACTTAAACTGATATTTAGAGCAATCAAATGTCTGCTAAAGGTTATCCTTCTCCTTGGTTTTCCACTTAGGTCATTTAAATTTATGGCTTTTGTGACATGTAAAATATTTGCATTATCTATATCACATGTGTCAAACTCAAGGCCTGGGGGCCAAATCTGGCCCGCCGTAGCTTTTTATGTGGCCCGCTAGACTCCAGATTAAATCAATATAAGTTATTCCAGTTTTTAACAATTCCTCAAAATTCACACAAAGCAACAAATCCCCACATTTTTTCTGACTTTACTGCAAGATTTTCTCAAAATTGGTCAAAAACATCGAGTTCAAGCGACTGCTGCCTCAACCTCATTTAATGTCAAGCTATAGTCTGTGACCGATGCAGCGATTAATGAAAAGTCACATTTAACCTCATACATTAGCGCAAATATTGTACAACTTTCTTACAAAATATTTCTAAATTAGCATCACAAAAGTTGTGATTTTGATTACAAAATCCAAAAAACCACAAAATCCGGGAGGAACAGCTATTTATTTAATTTTGTAGGTTAAATATCACATTTAACTGAGCTTTGTAGGTTAAATATTAAAAATGTTTTACTTGCATTGTTATGGCACTTGACTTAATGTAGTTTTTGATTGTTGATTCTATGTTGCATTACTTTGTGTTTTTGTGCTTATTATGTAAAGTACTTTGAGAAGCCTTGCTGCTGACGTGCTATACAAATAAAATTTGATTGATTGATTGATTGATTGATTGATTGATTGATTGATAATGGGTTTTATCATACATTCTGGCACAACCGGCCCTTTAAGAACATTCAAGTTTTTGATATGGCCCAAAATAAAACTGAGTTTGACACACCTGATCTATATCATCTTCTTTTCTGTCTAAATTGTAAAGCAAGCAGGCTTTGTGTGTTTTAAATGACCTTGAGCCTGACTTGTGTCCTGTAATCTTTAACCAGCAGCCTGTTCACTGGAGTTTATGAAAAGTTTAGTTGTTTTTCTAACCTTCTCTTGGTTCTGGTTCGGTACCCAGGAACCTGCCAGCAGACCTGGAGTCCACCACCTGGACCTGCTTGGTCTTGATGTTCTGCAGCACATCTTCATAGCTCTTCACCCAGGACTGGTTCAGGCTCGCCTGGAAGTCTGTCTTCTCCGGCTTGGTGTAGTCAGAGGTCACCGGGTGACCGTCAGCCACCCAGAGCTTGAAGCCTCCGTCCAACACCGACACCGAGCTGTGCCCAAACACCCGGAACGTCCACCACAGACGGGGCGCGGTGTACGAGCCGAAGTCGCTGGTGTCGTAGACGACGACGTGGGTGTCGTTCCCGATGCCGAGGTCACTGACATACCGGGAGAAGTCGCTGGCAGTCGGCAGCATGTGGTCGTACTGGGAGCTGTGGTCGCAGCATTCGTCTATGTCGAAAAACGAGGCTCCCGGTATGTGTTTCTGGTGAAACTCCTCTCTGGCGACTCGCTTGGTTTTTGGCAAGTACCAGGACCCGTCCAGAATACGGAGTTTTGGACCGACGAGTTTGTTTTGGATGGCATCCGCCAGCCACTGAGCTGAGACCACAGCAGGAGTGGGATCCGCCGCCATCTTGGAGAGGTCAAAACAGGCGTGTGTTCAATGTCAGCTGCAGAGATAACTCGTGTCCCGCCCCAAAACAAGCCCATCAATTCCGCACAGAAATTTCTTCCGCTTATTATAACATTATTTTTGAAGACAGTTAAATCGTCTTCAAAAAATAATTGAAGTCATATCGGTTTTTTTGGGTTGCCATATGACAAGAAACGATTATTAAGGTGAGCTTTCTGCATCAATAAGCATTTGTTTTCAAATTAGTGAAAAATGGTACGATCCATACAGCTGCAAAGACAGTAGCTAAAGTACACAAATATACCCCTTGGTTCTGCAGTTTGTTGAGAGCAAACTAAGCAAACTGTTCAGTTTGTTCTGAGCACAAAAATATTAAGAAATGTTTGTGTTAATTTCTTAGTATTTTTTGTGTCCCTTGCCAAGAGACGTATTTATTCATCCTTTCTTCTGTTAAAAGACACAAATCACATATTCAAGGAAGAGTGGAGTTGAACTTCCAACTAAAAATAAACTAAGATCATTTTCAAATATGTTAACATATGAAAAAATATGGTCTCACTCCTTTTACCTGACTGATAAAATTACTGACGTAATCAAAAGGAAAGGACAGTTGAAGTAGAGGCACACATCACAAAAATTCAAAAGATCTTTTTTTTTTATTAATTTGAAATCATTTTAGTGGTCTGGAAATTTAGTCAGCCTTTTTATATAAGAAAACCTCTATAAAGCTCGAAAAATGTATTGTTAGCTATTATTAGAGTAGAATAAGAGAAATCCTGGGCAAGTAAGATCTTGTCAGCCAAGGATAAACAAGTTATTACTCTGATGAGCTGTAATAATGGGGATGAGTTAATGACTGTCTTTGTTATTTGTTTCCATTTTAACCTGTTAACTGTCATGAGGACATGGTATTCTCATGTCAGTTAAAAGGATAAATAATTTTTCAAACATCCCAGTTTCGCCACTGGGTCATCGTCAAACAGTGCAGTTTTAGAATACCTTATCTGATCTGTTTTGTCCTGTCCGCTTTTCTTGGTTATTAAAAAATGCAAGCATCCACCTGTCATTAGTAGATGGATATGTACAACATTTTTAAGGTTTCTTTATTTAAGCTTTCACCTTAGAAACCCGCTCCTTGTGCTCAAGTCTCAGCTAATGTGATCTAATCCTCCATAATGTAAGACCTTTTGGAAATTATCAGATGATGGATTTAAGGGTAGTGCTGCAATTGAGTGGATCACAATATTTTTTTATTAATCCTTGAACTTGTAGGAATTAAGGGAACATCAATAGGGTGGTTTGGATCATATTTATCTCAGAGATTTTCATTTATTTACTATGTGATCGATAACTCTCTCTAATGTCTGTTAGTTATGGACTGAGTGCTCGGTACAATTCTGTTTACATTTTTCCACTTGGTAAAATGGGGAGCATGTTGTTGTGAAATGGTTGTTTTACTCAAATTACATTGAAAAATGAAACAGTTTGACAAAAACAGTCGCCACAAAGTCAGTTTCTTTCACGAGGCTGTGACTCTAAGCAGTCAGTCACTCTGCTGTGAACAAAATATGCAAATTTGCAATAGCTGCCTTTTTTAATGACTGTACATGCTGTTCCTTTTATCCTATATTTTATTTCCTCTTTAGTTTATATATTTGTAATGTCTGATTGATGTGTGAACATAATTTCGCCCTATAAAATTGATTCTGATTCCTTCTTTATTCATTTTTACACTTTACTTTTGTTCTTGATCTCGTTAACTTGGAGGAAAAAACTTCTTAACTGCAATCCAGTTGAACAAGTTTAAGGTTTAGGAAAACCGGCACATCAGGTAAGGACAAGATCCTCTTTCACTAATGTTAGGATTTATTTTTATTTCATAATAAGCATTTTTGATTCCATATTAGATAAAACTCTACACTTAACAAATACATGAATAGGAATTACAAGCAGATAGGCTTGCATTTCTCTTCTTTCTGTCAATTTTTATGTATACAAAGTTTAACATATTTTCAATTTTTTGAAAAAAGCACATTTACCCAAGATAACGTTTTATTAATTTTGTTTCAGAAACAAAAGCAAATCGTGCATAATTACATATGAACATTAATCAAGGAATGTAATATTCCTGCTATCCCATGATACCAGAAAATAAAAAATTATATATAGTTAAAAAAGTCATATCTGCATAATGTAAAGAGTTTCATAAAATGCTCTTCAGCTGCAGAAAACCCACACTTTCCCCTGTTAACTTACATTTATAAAGCACTTGTTACAAGTTTTTAATAGCATTCTCCATCATCCCAACATTAATAAATAAAAATATACACCCTGCAGCATAATTTAAATGTTGTACTCTTAATTTCCACAGCAAACAGACTAGTCCCATTTCAAACAACAATCTAATCCAGCTTCTAATTTATTTTAAAAATGGTTTATGCCTTCTTTCCCTCCCCCTCAGAGATGATGAGCACTGGCGAAGCCCTCTTGAACCATTCCACCCAGGCGCCATCGTAGAGATAAAGATCGGCGTGCCCGAGCCGGTCGGCTGCCAGAAGAACGTGGCATGCGGTGACTCCCGAACCGCAGGAAGCCCAGATCGGCTTCTTTGGGTCCACTCCGGCATTCTCGAAGAGCTCGGTCAGGGCCTCTGTGCTCTTATGCTTTCCATTAGATTCCAGGAACGTTGTGTAGGGCATGTTGATTGCTCCGAGGAAATGCCCAGACTGTATATCTGAGAGGAGATAGATAAATGAGGAGGGGGGAAGAAGGGTGGGTGTTAAAAAAATTATTTTGTTTTCAACTAGTAAAGTTTAAGAACTGCAAGAAGCGCTTTCAATGAAGTCATCTGGCTCATCTGGAGTTCACATTGCAGTGCGTTCTGCTGTAGGAATCAGGCCGGTACATTTTTGTGCACTGTCATTGTGAATAGCAACAACTGTGTAGCAACCGGGCGTGGCTGCAAAGGGAAGCTTCATCTCCAAGTCAACAAGCTTTTCAGATCAGCTCTCAGCATCGCTGAACTAGGATGACAATGAGTTTTAGCCAAGATTTATGGGTTTTATTTAAACAGAAATTGTAACTTTTAAGGAAAATAAAAAAGAAATGACGATAAAACATTATTGATGGCCTCATATTCACCAAACTCCTGTTGGTTACAGAATTTGTTTTAAGGTTTCTTTGCTGGTTTTGAATAGTTTGCCCCTCATCAATCACAACTTGATATTTATCAATAGCATTGGGGGAAAATCAGTACTTGGATGATCCAATCTAAATGTGATTTTACCTTTGCAGTCACAACTCTATTTTAGCCTACTAGTAATTTGAAGTGTGAATAAAGACCCATCTAGCCTCATTTGTATTCAACAACTCAACTTTATTGTTGTAACACTGTGTTCTATCGGCTATTAAGAGACGCACCAAGAAAACGGCTGGAAACTGTTGGAAAACAAAACATTTGTAAAACTTAGTGCAACCGCGTCATGGTAACATTACTCCTAACTGTGGAAGTTGTTACTGAAGGAAGAAGACTCAGGGTTTATCATTTCCACCATCAGTTGTGTGCTTTACATAAAGTCAGAAGTAAAGACAGTAAAAGTATTTAAAACAAAGAATACTGAGATCAAGTGTGAGAGAGACTTTCAGCCGATAACAGGAAGGCTAACCGCATTACAGAAAACTTTCTCCATTTCATCCTTTCGAGGTTTCAACGTCTGTGATGGAACATGCTAGATTTGGAAACTTATAAGCTAGATGACCCATGTAGCCTAATGAGTTAATTTTAGGATTTTTACATGTCAACTCCATTTCTATTTTGTCTCAAAATAGTTCAAACCTGTTTTATAGAGACCTTACACTCCCACTTATAAAATAAACCATTTTCAATGCAGTTCTTATATTTCACCTCTTAAAAGAGAAATTTAATTAACCTCAAACTTATATCTTCAAGTCAACACTTTACCAAAACTATAGATCACTATAGACATTGACCACAAAATGCTTACAAGTGCATCTCCAGTAATTACTTAATTTCTGTTTATCACAACTGATTTTTCATGCTTTTTATAGTTTTATGGAGTGACAACGGATAACTCTTTATTATTTTAATCAACTTCTTTGCTTTACAACCTCTTAATGCTACCAATAAAGTTGATCTCTTGACTCAAAACCAGTAAAACACAGACAGTCTGGCTGTTTTCTGTGGCATTGAATTTTTGGACCATCTTATTTCAAGCTTCACTTTCAGCCCATTTCCTACATAAATTGGTCTCATGTGTGAATCTAGGGTTATTATATAAGCACATTAAGCATTTACTAATGTTTGTTCACAATGCATTTTTTGGTTCTCCTCACCTCCTCTTGGTTCTGGGTCGGTACCCCGGAACCTTCCACCAGACCTGGCGTCCACCACCTGGACCTGCTTGGTCTTGATGTTCTGCAGCACATCTTCATAGCTCTTCACCCAGGACTGGTTCAGGCTCGCCTGGAAGTCTGTCTTCTCCGGCTTGGTGTAGTCAGAGGTCACCGGGTGACCGTCAGCCACCCAGAGCTTGAAGCCTCCGTCCAACACCGACACCGAGCTGTGCCCAAACACCCGGAACGTCCACCACAGACGGGGCGCGGTGTACGAGCCGAAGTCGCTGGTGTCGTAGACGACGACGTGGGTGTCGTTCCCGATGCCGAGGTCACTGACATACCGGGAGAAGTCGCTGGCAGTCGGCAGCATGTGGTCGTACTGGGAGCTGTGGTCGCAGCATTCGTCTATGT
>CAEFZY010043057.1:0-38733 GCA_903066815.1 Brachyrhaphis roseni
TTTTGTTTTCAAACTCCACTGAAGTTTATTTCACACTTCAGGTTGCAACAAAACACACTACAAACCATCTTTACAGTTAAACACTTTTGTGTAACTGTTTTTTTTTTTTCATCCATACCGCTTCCCGTGCCTGCCCTGCAATGGCACTGCGCCCCCCCCACTAGGGGGCGCGCCCCACACAGTGACCTTACTGCCATACAGTAAAGTCACTGGTCTGGTGCCAGACCAGAGCTTGATCCATATTGCTGGCAATAAGTTACAAGTTACTTTCATATGACTTAAGGTCTTTTCTGGTAAGACTTGGATTCCTAAGGTTACCCTTTGTCATCGACTCCGTACATACCCTTTAAGAACAGAATTTCTAGAAGCAGCCTCAGTGTTGAGGGAATTCATTTTGGTGTCTTTGGATCAGGTCTTTACTTTTTTGCAAATGATGAGGTCCTACTAGTTTCATGATCTCTGGTGGGAGCAGATCACAGTCGAGTGTGAAGTGGATGAGGATCCAAATATGAGACCGAACTCATGATCCAGAAAAGGGGTCAAGGATGAGGTTCTGCTGTGGTGAAGAGAGATTTACCGGTTGAGCTATGTTTCTATCCTCATCAGTGATCATGAACTCTGGGTAGTGAATAATAAAGATTGTGGATACAAGCGACCGAAATGAGTTTCCTCTGGGGGATTTCTGTGTTCTCTCTTAGAGATGGGGTGAGAAGTTTGGTCATTCATGAGGGGCTCAGACTAGAGATGCTGCTCCTCTTCCTTCGAGAAGAGTCAGTTTAGGTGGCTCGGGTGTCTGGTAATCACTGGGAGAAGATCCAAAGGAAGCTTTAGGTACTATATTTCTTGGCAGGCCTGGGACCGCAATAGAGTGGGCCCAGGTGGCTGGGGCGAGGGAAGTCTGGGCCTCTCTGCTTTGGCTGTTGCCTCCCCAAATCAACTCCAGAAAAGCATAAGTTAATGGATAGGTGGGAGCGTAAGAGGCCACACTGTTATGCCTGATCAGTGCATGTAGTTATATAGCTACATGCAATATAACTACATACACCATAGTGCTTGAACATTCAAAATAGTGCCAGATTGTATTTTCGTAAAAATGTCAGCAAAGATCAGCTGTTTAGTTACAAAAGTAGGTCACTTTCCAAGGGAAATGTGTAAATTTAGCTTTTTCATTGAAAGAAATAATCTAGGTTTTATTTTGAAAAGGGGAAAAAGACCAAACTGATTAGATTAAAAAATGTTTAGTATTGAAATAAAAATCACTGAGGTTATATTAGTGGCCAATGCTGTTCATTTCAATTTATTCCAGAGAAGAATGGATTACCCTACTTGTCCTTGGTAAAGAATCTGTGCTTTTTAGTTTGTATGTTCTGCTTCCTTATTGAATGTTTTATTTGTTTATTTATAGTGTGGAGGTCGTAAACAGTGTCCCTGTAAACAGTGGCATTCAGACCATTAAATGATCTAACATTGTACCTCAGCACAGTTACAACCGAGATCCCGTGTAAATGGACCAAAAGTCTATGGCCATGATGGCTCACTAAATGCACACTAAGATCATTGGCCTTGCTCTCTATAATGCCAGGCTTTGTTGGTCATGTTTCCTCAGGGAGAATAGGAAAAAAGCAGAGGAACACTTTAAAAGTCAGCAAGGAAGAGAGAATGAGAAAAAAATCCCTGAAGGCAAATGGCAAGAAACATCAGGGCCGTTAGACGAAGCTACTTTAGCTGTCATGCAAGAGTATGTGAACGCACCAGTGAGCGCACACTGTCAGCATCACTGAACACACACAAACAGCCAAGATGGGGACAAGCTTTATTATCAGCTTTATGGTGTGTGAAACATGCTCACTTAAAGCTCAAATTGTTGCTGGGTATCAAAAATCTGTACCAGATCATCTTTAGAGCTCTTTTTATTTAAAAAATTTTTTTTTTAAGGTTTTGTCATCATTCATGACTGTTAAGGCAAAGAACCTTAATCCTGCACAATTTGCTCTGTAATATGAAGACAACTGACAAGTTGAACCAAGCAGCGTAAACTCTCATGAGGTATTTGCTTTGTCAAAGCCGATTAGAGGGAGGCAGATGCTCTGGGATGACATGAGATGTCACAGAACAGAGCCGTTGGCCGCCGTCTGTTTGCCCTGAGATGCGTTAACGCAGACAGAATGAAGCTCAAAATATTAAATAAAAAAGAAGACAGAGAGAGTTGTGTGAGAGAACTCAACCACCTTTTTCAGGATACTCATATAATTGCTCTGCCAGATCTTATCTTGTACTTTTGTTTGCTTGTCCAGGCATGTGTGAAGCTTTAGTTTAAAAGGCTGTGTATGCAACCATGTTTGTTGTAATGGCAGTATGTTGGGGACACGTCTGCATCGTTTATGTACAGTATGAATGCGAAAGAGCTTGTGTTCCTCTTTGTGTGCGTGTGTGTGTGTGTTGCAGAGAAACACTTTGGTGCTTTTTGTCATTACTCATCACCATGGAAGATCACACAACACAATGTGACAATGCAGAGCACAGCTCAGCAAGTGGTGCTGGGATTTTAATTGATGTTAAAACCACCAAGTAGTTGAAGCATTAACGGGAAATGCATGCTGAGGATAGGATCATTTTTACAGCAATGTTTTATACAAATTGTTTCTGTATGAAAAAATACACAACAAATGAATTGTATTCTTAAAAGGAAATGTTGATTTAATAGAATTTAGCCTCTTGTAAAAGTTTTAACAAATTCCCTCATATTTCTTTCCTAATTATCTTTAGTGACTTAAGCAATTTTAAAGCTTAAAGTAACAGAGTTGCTATATAAAAAGGCTACAAAAAAGATCAGTGTAACATAAACACATGAAATTAGTTAACACATTAGCATATATCAGACTCTGAAAGTTAAGAAAATCTCCTGAAGCTTTATATTAAGTATTTTATGAAGTTTGAGCTACATTTAAATAAATATAAATGCCACAAAATTTACTAAACCAAAATCTGTTTTTCCGCAGAAAATTCTGACGGGTTGGACATCAAAACAGACTAGTACACATTTTGTAACATTAGAACCAAACATCCAGTACATCTTATTGTGGTTTTACTTCATAAACCAACACACAATAATGTAGAATTGTGAAGTCTTAAAAGCTTTGCATACATTTGTATGAAATCATCTTCATCCTGAGACCCCGAAGTAAAATCAGTTCAACGAACTGACTCTGGTCAGATGAGGGGAAAATAAGAAGTTTCAATATATAGACATTTGTAGAGAAAATTCTATGCAGGTGTCTGTATTATCACTTGTAACACCAGCTACTTCAGTTTGTTAAAGAGGTTTATTCATGGGTGTAAGCTGTACTCTTCCATTTCACCCTTTTCAGTTTTTCCTTGAGCTGTTAAACAAGTTAAAGCCAAATCCTCTGCATATGACCTTCTTTAATCTTGCATTAGACCAAAGTGAGCCTCTGTTAGCATTAGGCATTGAGCTTATTACATGATAATAAATCTCTCATGCTGAGTTACATCATTTGAATTGACAATGCAGAGGTTCAACAAGGCAAATAAGAATAGCTCTACCTTAGCCTGCCAAAGCTTAGCCTGGCGGCTATTGAAAAGGACACCTTTAGGCTCACTACAAAGCTAATATTAGCTTAGCATTAGCGTTAGCAAACAGTGGGATTAATCAGGCTGCTGGGCTGTCAAAACGCATAACTGCATGCTTCCAAGGGTTCCTTTGGAGTTATAATCCTGGGTCTCGGCAGGCGATGACCTCATGGGCTGGACTGGTGCCTGTGGGAGGATTGTCTAGCAGGCCACACATAGAAATTTGCAGTGTCTGTGTGCGTGTGTTCTTCATGGCTGATGGTTTTATTGAGGACTATGCCACAGAGAGAACAGCGAAACTGGCGAGTTGAACTTTTCAAACGTGTACAGGAACAGAGCTCCAGCTGTTTTGTTTGGGCATTTTTATACTGTGTCTCATAGAGATACAGTGTGTGTAGGCCCCAGGATATGGGTGCAATGATATTTCAATTGTCCCCATGCCACATTGCATCAACACTCTACCATGTTTCTCCTCATGGCTACAAGATAATTGAAAAGGTTAACCTGCCAGTTTTAACTTATGTTATTTGTCTTTACTCAGACTAAAATAGTGGTGAGACATCTGTGACTGCCAAGATGGCACGCTCACTTGAGTCCTTAATGACCATAAGGGCATCACTCAGAAATGACAGTGCTGCTATAAAGCAAGGCACATGACATAGGGGAAGCTTACCATTATGCTGTCCACTTGTGCCACAATTTGAAGCATAAAGTAATGCATAGAGAAAGACAAGGCTAATCTCTAGGTATGGATGTTGTACATCTTTTATCTTGCCAAATCACTATCACTCACAGCCCTGGAGTGACAATCTATGCTGAGAGATCTATACCTCAGGCTAACCACCAATTTATAAAACCCTAGGTTCACAAACGTGGGTCTTTGAGGTTAAAATAACTCCACATCATCTGACAGGCAAACACATATTGGAAATTAAAAGTCAGTTGACTGGGTTAAATGCACACACAAAATGACCAATACACATTTGCTGACGGTTAAACCAGGGACTTTAGAGGCAGATTGCTTTGCTGTCAGGATCACATATTGTCAGTGGCTCCAGCCAGCCATGGACTTCATCAGCTATAGAGACCCAGGACTGACTGACTCCATTAAGCTCTACAGCTGGGGTGAACAGCCAGTATGATACAGAAGACTGCTCCAATTAAGACTAAAGGTTTTATATGCAACATAGTGTACTTTTTATAAAGGCGTTTTTCATGATTCCTGTCCTGGTTTGCAATAAATTAATAAATAAATAAGGAGAACAGACCTTTAAAGCTTTATGTTAAAATAACAGGTAGTTTAAACTTGTTTACCAAGAAGAACCAGGTCTTCTGGTTCTGGTCTGCTCTGCATCCCCAGAACCAAACAAGGAAAAGCAGCTTCTACGCTCTGCAAATCTGGAACAAACTTCCAGAAAACTGCAAAAATGCTGTTTTGCAAAACATTTTAAGAATTTAGATCAATTCTTAAAACCCACTTGTTTCATCATTGTTTATATCATACGCCGATACGCAGTTTGGTAGGGTTAAGTGCCTTGCCCAGAGACACATCGACATGTGGCAGAAGGAAGCTGGAATCGAACCTACAACCTTCCGATCGCAAGACAACTACTCTACCCACACCGCCACAGTTTTGTCATTTTATGTTGTAAAGCACTTTGAACCACATTGTTACTGAAATTTGCTATACAAATAAACTTCACTTGACTTGATTCCCAAGATGGCAGCTTAAAGCAGATATAACGAAGCTTATGTTTTGCTTTTATGAATCCCTTTAAGACCTATGTGTATTTTAAGTGCAGCGATAACAATATTAATTGTTTATGGCAGCAGTTTGCTTCTTGGCCGTGCCCCAACGCAAACAGTAGACTGGATATTTACTTTGGATCCAGGACTTCTAAGAAGAAGCTGTCCTGCTCTTCTAGCGAGGTGGGATCTAGGTGCAAATTCCCGTCCCATGCAGCCTGTGGACAGATAGAGGAGGAAGTCCTTCCTCTTCCAGTTATATACTTCCGATGACATCACAGAGTTTTCTTTGCTGAAAACTCTTCTTTGCTGAGCTTTTCTTCTCCTAGAAACTGAAAGTGGATTTATGCAGTGCATTGTGGGATTGTTCTTATACCAGTCTCTTTGTTTCCTCTATGTAGTTTAGTCCTTCATGGCTGGGACCAAACAGCAGTGATGGTGCTCCATACACAACCTGCTGTGGGGCTTTGTGTATTCCAACATATTTCTATCAAAACCAGGATTTACTGCTCCATCAATCTGAGCTTCAGCAGCTTCTCTACAGGATCAGCCCACAGGGGCCAACCTTCACTTCCCACATGTGTCAGTGAGACTTGACCTAGACCTAGTTCATCACTTCTCCTCCCTGGATAGATGACTGGAAGGTTGTCTAATAAATACTTGAAAAACATTTCTTATAGACATTTTCAGCAAGATTCATAACTCCAAACCAGGACTGCCAAACATGAATACTCATACAATTACTGTAGCCGAGCCAACATCCCTTTGTAGATGGTTAACACTGACAACAACAAGGTGATCCTGGGATTCAATGGATGACAGAGACATACTGTTTGTTCTGCCAAACCATCTATGCAGCTAATTAGGAGTAGAAACACTTCTGACTAGCTCAGTAAGCGATCACACCTAGATATATTTAAATATATCTAAAACGTTCAATCCAAAATTCAGAAATTTGATCAATTGTTTTTCTTTCATGCTAAATTTATATTGAAATGTTTGTTCACAATTGGGATATTTAGAGATATTTTCAACCAAATATAGTTTACAATCTTAGCTAGGCAGGTGTATATCTAGAATATTTCTCTAATGGCACACTAAATGGCACACTAATTGGCATACTAAAATCTTTTCAAGGAAGTATCTTTTTTTTAATTTAATGTTAACGATAATTGTTACATTGATTGAGTGGCATTGGGGATTAGTAATTGTTCTGCATTCACCTAAATCTATTTATACAGCCACATTGAGGACTCTTACCCTCCTCTGTAGAATTTTTACTGGACAAAGTTCTTCTGACATTCATCATTAAAACCATTAAACTATAGATTTGGTTAGGATTTAGGTTTGTGCTGGTTTAAAAACTGTTACATAAGCAGGGGTTATAATTTGGATCAAGAAAAGTCTCCAGGAAATCAACCTCCGAGGAGACGAAAATGCAACTCTGTATGTGTGTGTGTTTTGTAGAGTGTGTATTCGTGTGTTAGTGCTCTCTCCGTGAGAACCAGTCCTGTTGCCTTCCAGCTGAGTTGATAGATCCAAAGTCGAGCTAATCTGGTTTTACCTTTAGCCCCAAAAACAACACGAATAATCCTGGAACAGCTGCGATCAACCATGAAACGACTGATGGCTGCATGTTAGCTGAGGTCAAGGAGCCCAACAGGACGAGACCTTGAGAGAACGACAGGATATTGAACTAATCTCCAAAAATTACGGCAAGAGTTCTGCACAGGAAAATGCATAATGAAACTGGCCCTTCAACAATTTTAGCAAAACACAGGCTTCCTTTTTTCACCTTTATCCTTTTTTTTTAATTCAAAAATTCCAGATATTATGAGTGCTGTTCTGGTGACACTTTACTTTCAACACACTCAAAACAATTATATAAAGCGGTCAAGATGCTGAGAGCCAAGAAGAGTGATGGGATGAGAGCTGAGCTGAGAGAAAAGAGGCTGGGAGAGGGTTACAAACAGATGAATAAATGAGTTAAGTGGAGAGTAGGGAATTTGTGCTTTCCTCCTCCCCCTTCCTGTTGCACAGTTGAGTGTATAAGTGCACTCCCCCTTCTCCTTTTGCTTCACTGCTTCTCTGCTCAGCTCCCAACAAAAATTGCTCGGTGGCATTAAATATGTAAAATTAGCATTTTAAGTAGAATACGTTTCTGTGTCACGCCCCGCTCTCCCCAGTCATCCCCTCCGCCTGCTGCCCAGCCCTGAGCGCATCAGCCACACAAATGCATGCATGCATATGATATGAATTTAGTCATCTCCATAGTAACACCCGTGGGGGTGGGGCTTTTGATAGAGGGATGAAAGGTGTTGGCACTAAAAGTGGATCTGATTGTATTTATTCTTTATTTAGTGAGTTTGTTCAAGGAGTTAAATATACAAGGGCTCTGCTACACTAAAGAGTAAAATCCTAATTATATATATTAATATATATATATATTGAAGTAAAATGTTTTTTCCCACTGAGACAGTTTTCTATTAAACTCATGGTAGAAATTATTCTAGATGTGACATTATTGACACAGATCAAGCAAAACCATCATGGACAAATTCAAACCATCTGGCGGTCTCAGAAATATTTTACAGTAAAATTTTTATCTATAGTATTTAATCTTTGCAGACACTAGTTCAATAAGTGTCACACATGGAAAGTATATTTGAATGCATTATTTTTTCTGGTGACCTACTCACTGCATAATTGTGAATGGCTTTACTAATACGTTAGCATAGAGCTTAGTATATGTGCAAAACAAAGCTTCACTATATGAAGCACTACATTTTAAGAACCATTCACATTAATTTTATGAATAACACTAAATGTAAGTGAATTTGCATGAAAGATTACTTTTATTATTACTTTTCTTCAAAGGACAGTTTAATATTTTTTTAGGCTGGATGTTATTTAGATGTTATGATCATCTTACCTCCAGAAAATTTTAGTATCTTGTTTTGATTAAACATAGAAATTGTTCTGCCAGAGCTGGGTTAAGATCGATCGACCTCCTCTATCTGTTTTCGTTTCTAGCAACAGATATTTGTCCCATGCAGAGCTTCTGCAGATCAGCTTCAATATGCATCTACAGCACAGGATTGCATAAGCTAACACAAGCTACTTGGTATTAGCATGTACCCTGGAAGAAGCACAGCTTTGTCAATGATTTAACTAGACACATTTTGCTGCGTTTCTAAACAAAGTAATGTCCAGCTCCTGCTGGCAGTGGCTTTATTTGGAGCTGTTTGCTGAAATATAATGCTAACTTTGCTCCCTATTTTGATTTTACTTGTTGATAGTTTAGCACAAAAAAAAGCATTTGATGAGGTTTCAGTCAATCTGGGCTGTATGGAACAACCCTAAAATGTAACTTTTTTTTTAGGAGCATTTTATTAATAAATTGTTCTCTCGAATTATAAGCTGAATGCATTGCTTTGAACATCATAAAATGTTGAGGGTAGCGTTTCAGCTGCTCTCTTCTTGGTTCTGAGATGTAGCACTCTGTTCGATGACAAAGACGAACGCGGGTCACAGCAGACTCACCGTCACTGATAACACCACAGTAAATGGTTGGAAAACTTAAATAGTTGGATAAAACCACTGTCCATTAAACCAGTAAAAAAAATTGGATGGTCTACAATCAATCTAAGCTGTAATAATAAATTTAGCAGGGTGTGTATGTGAAAACAGGTCCTGGTTTTTAAGGCTGGCTGAACAACATATCACACAGGCCTGACTTAGGTTGAGCTGGACACAATAAAGGGCGGCAGTCAAACAACTGGCATTATGAGTTTCACCAGGTCTTTATAGGTAAACTACTTTCACTTTTTCCTAACATGGTTAATTAGATAAAGTCGGACTTCTCTGTGAAGTCCGTATACTTCTTTGTCCCAGCCACAGTTTCTGGAGGGAGTAATAAATCCCTGAAATTAAATATGTCTACTTCTATAGATAGACTTCAATTGTAAGTCATCGTCCATGGCAACCATTCCAGTCGAATAGTTTTTTTAATTTTTTAAAACATTTCATATTTAGTTTTTGTGCCTTCCCCTTTCTTAATTGTTGAATTTTTTTTCCCTACAACTGTCAAATAGATAGTTTTAGGTAATTTATGTATATTTATTCTTACATAAATGATATAGTTCATTCACTGATATAAAAACTGATAGAGCTTTTAGCTGCCTTTAGAAAAAAAAAACTTAAATTAGGGGAAAAAGGAGAGTGAGAACTTAAAACACACACAGCCAGCACCTTCTCACCATGTGTTTTTGCTTTATGCAATGTGTTTTAGCCTCCAGCTCGGCTGTCCGTCTCTCGGAGTCTGTATGGGAACCAGCCGCTGCAGACGAGATCATTATTGCCTCATTCATTAGAGTCATCGTTTAAGGTTCGGATCTGCCCACTGTCCAGCTCAGGGCTGTTCTCAGGACTCTCACACAAAACAACTTCATGCTCTACAGTTAAATGAAAACTAGTCCTTCAGAATAATGCTTCATTCATGTTCCCTTTGTTGTTTCTTAGCTTATTTAAATACTCAAATTAGGCTCAAGCTCTTTGCAACCAAACAAGGGGGGGAAAAAAAATAAATCCCAGAAAATAAACTCTGGCAGGCCTTTCCATCCTAAGCGTCCACATAATCAATCATAACCGGGGAACACAAATTCATCAGCTTGGATCCATTTTGCTGTAGTTAGAGATCAAAAGGTTGCAAGTTGACTATAGGAAGTCCAGGTACTAACCCAGACTAATTTATCTAACATGGGAGAGATTTAGTCCCCTAAGGAGATGTGGACATGGTTTTTCTCCATCACCTCGAATATCCTCGATGGGGCTCGAGGGCACTTAGTCCTGCATATCCTGTACGCCGTTTAACATTCCATTGATCAGATTAATTGCAGTTGATTGTGTCCTGTGTGAGGAAGCCTGCAGAAGTGCACATTTACTGACATAATTTATAGGAGGCGTGGACGATGGAACGTTTTCTTCTTTTAATGGGAGTTTTTGAGATTAAATAATATTGACGCAAGTTAAGCACAACAATGGTTTTACATGAAAATCTTGAAAAATCTTATCAGGATGACAATCTTTTTTTCTTCTTCTTTATGTTTCCAGAAACATGTCTATCACCACTCTTCACTAGATATTGGTCAGAAACCACAATTTTATTTATTTTGTTTATGGACTGACTTTTTATACTGCTTCCCCTCTCAACTATTTGTTATGCACACACAGCCTATATTTCCCTGCAATTATAAATAATTGTTACTTGAAATTTGCGGGAGCCTGGAGTCTCCTGGTTCTCCTCAGCACTTGAGGGGCCCGTCACCTCTGCCTTATTGGTTTCGAGTGTGCGTATGTTCTCACTTGTGCACACACATTTCACACATTCAGTGAAAAGCCAGCATCTACAGCATCTACTCAGGAAGTAGCCGTGCTTTGAAGGCGGCAATTCATGTTTCCAAGCGTTGAGCACTTATTGGAGGTCAGACTCAGGGTCTATTAGGGCCCTCATATTCATTACGGCGGGGTGAGAGGCGAGAGATCTAGGGAACAACAATACCCTCTAGTTAACATAACCTCTGGACTCAGGATGTTTTTCTGTTGGTTTTTACTTAACTCCCAAGGCCTTGAAAAAACATTCAGTAATAAGCACCGTTGAACTTATTTACGTTTTTCATGTTTTTGTAATGATTCACCCTTAGAGAGAAATATACTTGATTTTTCTGACAAACCAACACAAACTGATGCATAACTTTGCAGTGAATGGAAAGTGACAAGTCATAGTGTTTTCTTACAAATTCATATCTAAGAATTGTTGTGTACTTTGTGCCCCGGTGTCATCACAGGTTTGGTAGCATTACAGTTCTTTTTGTGCATGTTTCTACCTGCTTTACTTGTCTAGAGACGCAGATTGTTCCCCATTCTTCCTTGCAACATAGCTCAAGCTCAGTGAGACTGGCTGGAGAGCACCTTTGAACATCATTTTTCAAACCTTGATGCAGATTCTTCATTGTATTATACATTGGACTTCCACTGATCCAATCTGATCTCAACATTTTCCATCTGCCCTTAAGCTCTAATGAGGTTCACTGTCCATACTAAAAAAAAACAACTCTCTGTTTTATTATTGGGATGATTTGTTCAGGTTGCTGGGTTCAAACCTTCTACTGTATTTTGCATGCGGATCAAAAAAGTTCAACTTTGATCTCCTAATGACTGAACATCTTCTTTTTTTATGTTTAATTTGTCCACTACTACTAAGATCTCTTATTGTTTTCTTTCAATAATTCTACAGTCATGTCACTTTTTTGCACAAGCTGAACTTTTAAAGTAGCCAACTAAAAGCTCTTCTCCCACCTGATTTGTTGACCTCTACAGCTCCTTCAGTGTTACCATGAGTCTTTTGGCCGCTTCTATGATTGTGATAGAGTTTTGCCCCTCAGTAATGCTATTTCTATTTCTGTTTTCAGGTGACAGAATGAACAGTGGATGCTTAGTATTGGAGATATTGCTTACTTACTATTACTATTCATTATTTTTTTCTGTAAACATTTTTCTGTTCTTCTTGGTCTTTGTGATGCATTTTGATCCCTAACGTTTTCAAACTTCTGAAGCCTTCACAGAACAGCTGGATTTATGTGGACATTAAACCACACACAGATGGACTCTAATTACTAATTTGTGCATGTAATTAGGTGACCTGTGAAGGGGCTGCATAGTCGTGCAGTTGTGAGCACTGTCGCTTTGCAACATATGTATCTCGGGCTTAAATCCAGACTTGGGTCTTCCTGCATGAAACTGGAACGTTTCCGTCACAGTCATATTATGGCAGAATTAGCCATGAAGACTAGCTTTCATCTGTAGTCTCTTGTGTACCATAAATGTAGATACAATACTTGATAGTTTAATTAGTCTCTCTAAATTGTGCTTATATATGACCGTGTGTGTGCCTAAGATTATATGTCCTGTGTGTCCCTGTATTGATCTGTGACGGATTGGAGACCCTAACAGGCCGCCTCTTCCCTGACTGCTGCAGACAAACCTCTCCATGGGGACTCTATGTGCTTAAATCCTAGTGAAATTCATTGAAGAGATTTTTATGATACAAATGTGTATCATTACTTTTGCAGGGCGCCGGATGCTTGAGTTTTACGTTATTTTTGGGTTGTTTCTACTTTGTTAGCCTTGAAGTTTTTACTCATGAGTTGTATTAATCACTCTGTATGTTTTTAGGCTGTGATTTATTTTTCATAAGCCCAGCAACAAAGGGAGTATTTGTATGTCATATGAAAAAGAGCCAAAGGCAATGGCCAGGAACATTTGAAAGACGGTGGTGAAAATCACAGTGATGATTATTGTCCAGACATTGAGGGAAAGGCTATTCCAATCCATTGCCTGAGGATTAATGCCAGCGAGTATTTCCCTTTTGTGTATTTTGTGTGATTATAGACGTCTTTCAGCCCGTTCCAATGCGGCGTTACTATGCAGTGAATAATTTCTCTTGGACTCTTTTTTTTTTTTTTCTCTTCTTCTTTTTTTGTCTCTTTTACATTCAAGTGAACATGCCAAAACATACAACACTCAATCTCACACGGCCTCAGAGACTTAAATACGTACGGCAGATCAAACACACGCACACCTCTCAAGCCCCTTCAGGGACGACACTCTACACCACATGCCAAAGCACACATCCTTACTTAATGCAGCATTGCCTCTGAAAGTCCTCGCCACGCACACAACCCAAAGTGTGTGCGTCTCTGCGTTTTGCAGTCACGTCACTTTAGACTAAGGTGATCAGCCCTGCGCCGGCTTGGCCCAGGCCCCGCGGGGGTATCCCAGTGTCTCAGTGTCCTGGAGTAGGGAAAGCAGAGTGTTGGATGGAGTATCCCATAGCGCCTGGCTGGCTCCTGGGCAGTAGACAGCTAAATCAGTCACAGATTGGATTATGAGCGGCAAGTTATGAATACATCTTTCTTGAATTGCGCACACAGGAAAACACGAGCTGTTGTGAATGTGTCAAGGCTGTTTATTAGGAATCTGGTTATCATGTGGATGGAAAGAGCACACTAGCACCCAGAGTAATACCAAGTAAAGTCTCCTTTATTTTTATTATATCATTTTATATTGTTTACTTGTTTTTTATTGCATACTACGAGTTTTGTCACCCTCACACTCTCTATTTCTCTTTGCCTTCTTCTCAACCCTCCGGTCATAGATTCAGTTTCAAAGTGTTGAACCTCATCTGAAATCTATTGCAATCAGTGCAGCCCTGAGCACAGAATAAAAGACTGTAAGATCTGATATCCCTGTGTTCGTGCTTGACTGTGTTCAAAAGCCTTTTTGTTGCATTTATAGACCCACAGAATCAATAAATCATCCAATAGAGAGGATGGCTGTGAAAAATGTTAGACGATGCAGTTTTTCGCCATGTATCAGGACGCTACACCTCAGTACAATGCATTTCAGTATTTACTTTGAGAATCCTACAAATGTTTGACATAAACAGTATTGAGGTTTTCAATGATAGCAGTGCTTAGCTATGAACCCCAAGTTGTTTGTTATGAATCTCCTTTCATCTCATCATCAGCACGAGTTTGTAAAACTCTGTCAGTGTTGCACAATAAAACTTAATCCTATGCTACAGTTGTTTCCAATCCATTCAGCGTCCACCTCTCATTTGAACAACATTGAAAGTAATGCGTAATCTCATTTGTCGAATAATTATAAAATCCAGCTAAAAAATATTCATACACCTGGCAGATTTAAGTTCAAAACAATCTTCTAATTTTACTAGCATGTTTTTTTTTCTGACTGGAAAAAATGTTTTGGAGTGGTCCAGCCAGTCTTGACTTGAATCTGATAGAGAATCTGTGTAGAGAGCTAAAGTTAGTGACACCTTTTAAATATTTCTGTCATTTATAACTTACAGCTAATGAAACTGCAACATTCTATTCTCAGAAAATTAGCATACAACGTAAGACCATTAAAATAAAATTTTTAATAGACATGTTTATCTCTCCACAATTACGGGTAAGACTTGTCAGATCTCTGGCAGAAAGGCACCGACACCCTCTATAAACCATAAAAAAAAAGGAGGCTGTACAAGCTGGCCGTTCAAAAAGTTTTGTATCCAAGAAAATTCATGAAAAAATGAGAGGAAGGAAAAGTTACAAGAGCAATAAGTATGATGGTCTTGAGAAAAATAATGAATAAGTCATATTCAAGAGCTTGGGTGAAATTTGAACTTACAGAACTGCAAACATGTCTATTTATTGATCTTTTGCAACAATAAATTTTCTCAGATTTTCCTCATCAGTTAGCCCGAATTAAATTTTAGAGAAAGTATAAAATCTCTGATTGTAAAATGTTACTTTTTCAATTAAATTAATAAAATAAATGGAATTTTTTTATGATATTCTGATCCTGTGAAAGGAGTACTGTGACTGATTCTTTTTTTTTTCTGTAACCAAAAAGCAGAACGAATTAAGAACAATTTTGAACTTAAATACATGCAAATTGTGCTTTAAGTGATCATTTATATTGTGAAACAAGCACAGTGTTTACCTGCTCCTTCTCTGGACGGCTTTTATCCTGCAGGGATTTGAGTATCTGACCTGATCACCAGGAGCTGATAAGATGAGTTCAGTTGTTGTCTTTCATCGCCTTGGATGAAACATTCCTTCGCAATAATTTGGAGCAGCCTCGCAAGATGTCGACACAGGTAGGTTGATGGCTGAAATTGCAACTTAATTTTGTATAACACTGGGTGTTATACAAAAAAGTGACTTCAAGCGCAACGTTTTGTTTCTTTTTTGTGACTCAAAGGGAAATGTTTGTTTTATGTAACTTTTCCACAAAAAGCTTTTTTTTTAAAAAAAAAACAAAAACAAAACATAACCTGCATTCTTGACTCTTTGTCAAGAGATACTATTGACAGCAAAGCATGACAGTTTATTTCAGCAGCAGCTTTCCTGCCAGTTGAGCGATCTTCGTGTCCCTGAAGCTCAATTGAGGAGTTCTTTGTAGCTTTTGTTCGTGGTCACTTTGCTCATGTGCCAGCCAAGTTTGCAAAAAGGCCCAACCAGTTCTCTGGATTGTTAACAACATTTAATCAAAGCTCAATCAAAGTAGCTGCCCTTTCTCCCACCCCTCACCAGTATGTCAGTCAGAGGGCTTCTTGTCTCTGTCCGCTGACAGATGACCAAAAAGAGGCCTCTGTATCGTCTTATCTCCATCTAACCCTGCTGTCAAATCAACTCTCACATGAAAGAGAGACAAGAACTCCCCTACAATAAACTGTGGTACTTTCTTGAATGTAGCAACGGATGAGGGCAAAAGTTTCATGATGTAAAGCTTTATTAGTGATCACCAACTTTAAATGTTACGTCTTATTTCCAGCTTTCTTCTCTTTTATTTCCAGCTAATTCAGTTGAGCACAAACAATAAATGCACTGACTGCACTGCATATAATGTTACCCATATGGGAACGGTCAGACGTACAGCTCGGGTTCCCGGTCCATATGCTGACCGGTCCAAGTATCAATCACTGAATCCAAAGGACTTAAAAGAGCCATATTGATTACCGATACAGCATCATAAATCAGGCAGCAGACATACAATTTTTTTATTGCATGTAGACACAAACTGGATTATGTGTTTCTTATGAAACTATTACAATAAATCTCAAAGACGTGTTGTACAGGACAGGGAGATGGAGATGAAGTCGTAATCAGCCCAGAACATGGTAGACGTTACATGACTTAGAACTGGGAAAAAACCCCAAGATAAATCACGGAACGATGGTGAAAAACAGATATTTTTGTGTTTTTATCTCACCTATCGTGCATCAAGCACATGATTCAAACACACACACGCACACACACTCTCCATGAAGGGGACACATGTTCATCTGTTGCTTTGCCAAAGGGCATACAGGGAAACCACTGCAATAAGAGCATTTCTAGCCTTGAAATGTTTCCTGTTTACTTATTTATCATCTCCACACACCTCAGCAACATTGAATCAAGAAGTGTTTCAAGGCTTTTAGTGATCCAGAAGAAACGGGACATCTGAGGGACTTCTCCGCACCAAATCCAGACAGTTTTTTTTTCTTTCTCCTGCTGTAATTTGTGTATGTTTTTTCATTTTATTATTTTTTTTGTCTGTCTGCTTAGTTTCCATTATGATTTTGTCATTTCTAAAATAACAAACTCTACAAAGCTCTGTGCAGTGCAAATGGAGAAACTAATATTTGCCACTTCAGCCCTGAATGGAAAATATATTGTGTTCAAGCACTTGATTTGCTGTATATTTTTATTGATATTCTTTTAGACAAGCAGTGTAAAATAAAATTTTTCATGTTAATATTTTCTAATTAGATGGCTTCCGAAGGTAATTAAACTAGGTTTTATTTAGCATTACTGGAGTAAAGGGGACTCAATACGAATTGCATAGCTTACCGTGATGAAAGGTGACAAAATGTGGAAAAGCTTTTAGGAGTGTGAATACTTTTTAAACATATTACAATATCTTCCAATAGAAGCTGTTACAAATATCTCTTGCTAACGTTGATGATCAAAAGATCCAGTTTGCTACAAACCAAGTGGAGAACACAGCAAACAAATCAAAACGCTGGCCGTCTGACAAGATTTTACATGGGCAAAACCTGATGACACCATCCCATTCAAGGACAGGGAAGCTTGATGATAGGACAAACCTGAACATAAACTTGTTAAAGACTGCAAAAAATTAGAGATGGGGGCAAAGGTTAACCTTCCAGTTAGACGATGTCAACTGGCAGTTTAGGTGAGATCTTATTCATGTGTTAGAATAATCCAGTCGACTTCCAGAACTAAATTAAATTGGGAATCTGACTTGGAAATTTACATTATTAGACTATTTCAATCCAGTTCTGCTCAAACTTAAATAATTACAAAGAGGGATGTGGAAAACTGTCAGCCTTAGCTATAGAGACATGCCCTTAAAGACTTGTTGTTGTAATTTTCAGTAAAAAGTTTTGTCTTGGATACAGAAATGTCACACGTTGTCTCTTTCCCTTTCACATCAAAGTACTACTGTGGGTTACTTTATCACTTGAAATCCCAATAAATACAAAGAAGTTATTGGTTGTTGAAAAATATAGCGTTGAATACTTTTTGCAATGTCCTATAACTATTTATGTCATTACAGAATTAATCTTTACTTATCATGAATATTATTTATTATTTGAAAAGTATTAACATTTTTCTTGACGTTATAAATCATCCTAGAATGATTTCTGTTTGCATTCAGCATTTATAAAATACTTTTCCACTGTAGATTTATTGTTTTTGTCTCCTTTAGTTGTACGACGTCTACCTTTAACAGCCATTAATAGTTAAAACCCTCCATTGGTCAGAGAGGAAGGTGTTTTTAGGACATGGGCTGACTTAGAACAGCCTAAGGCCAGATGAAGAATAACTGAGTGGACTGCTTCGGAGATGGAGCATATTGTCCCTGACCGGAACAAACATTAGACTGATAAACAAGTGGCTCGGGGTGAGCGAACATTTTAGACAAGCAAGCGAGAGAGAAAGACAACAAAATGTAACAGAAAAGAGGATTCTGGTTGAGCAGAGTCCAAAAATAGTTGCACTGAGATCTCAGGAGAACTCGGGGAGAAACTGTTGACCATTCAAGCTATTACCTGAGATCTGCTTCAAGTGTTTTGTTTTGTTGTTTGCACACATTTACAGATTTTGGTGCTCACAAAGAGAAAGAGAAATAACCATTTTTAACCTCTGGATCACCAGGAAGAAGGAAACGGCATGCTCATTACCACACTGAAAGCACATTACACAAACAGACAGGAGATGAGCAGATATCCACTTTGTTTTGTTCTGTCTTGCAGCACTGTGAACCTCATAAAAGGCATTTTAAAGCCACACCTGGAACACACCGCTTTCTTGTTTAACACAATGGGAAAATCGAAATAAAAATGTCAAGATATTAGGAACAAAAACAGCTGCAGTCTGGTTCATCCTTGGAAACCATTTCTAGATGCGTGAAGGTGCTGCGTTCTCTTGTTCAAACAATTAAACACAAGTATAGCCATGATGGAAATGTCTGACCGTCATCCCACTCAAGGGTGGGTTCTGTGTCCCAGAGATTAACAGGTTTTTGTCCAAAAGGGGCAGATCGACCCCGAAACAAAAGCCAAAGACAAACACCTTCGCTTTTGGAGACATGACCTGTGGTCTGATGAAACTAAAGTGGAACAGTTTGGCCATAATGATCATTGTTGCATTTGGAGGATCCCTTTTAAGTCTGGAAACACCATCCCAGCTATGAAGTGGTGAAGTGGTGGTGGCAGGATCATGTTGTGGGGCTGTTTTGCTGTCGGTGGAACTGGTACAGTTGATAAAACAGATGACATCATGAGCAAAGAACGTCATGGAAATATTAAAGCAAAATCTAAACACATCAGCCAGCCAGTTAAAGCTTGGACACACGCTGGTCTTCCAAAAGAACAACCATCCAAAGAGGTTATAAAGTGATTTCAGGACAATAAAGTCAATGTTTTTGCATGGCCACCACAAAGAGGGGCGGCGAGAAAACAAATGTAAGATGGGGGTGGAGGGAAGGAAATAGACCAGGGGACAACTGAACATAAGTCTGGGGACCGGTAGACCAGGGAACGAAAGTAAGAACGAGGGGAGCAATACAGGATATTTACGGCACCTTCGTTCGCCACACTAAGAAACTAATCTACCAGCCATGTACCGCCACGATGCTTTCCGCCACCCGTTTGATCAGACCGGAATGATATGAAATTTATTGTGTGGTTCGTCTGTAAAGCTACACTTACACTATAAGCATCAACTATTCAGCCGACCACCATGTTCAGTCTGTACGCTCACCTGTATAAATACTCCTGCAGCGCTCTTCCCGCCATTCGCTTTCTACCAGAGGAGAAAGGCTGCGGCACTCCAGGCATCGCGCCAGTCATTTTAAGGATGCTTATTGGTCCCCCAAAAACGATGAAAACTTGGGCATTATCATCAATCAATAAAATCCCCATGGGCCGAATTTAAAAATTGGACATTATGCCGCTAACACTTAGCTTTTGTCAACAACTGAAGTGAGAGCTCCACTCAATGCAAATAATGTTCTGGCCGGAACACGGTGCGCTAAATAATAAAACATAAATAAGTGAAGCCTCGAGACAGGTAAATTTTCCTTGAGGAATTTTAATAATCAAGGTACTTGAATCATTCGAAGAATCGTTTCAGCCCTAGAGAGTGAGGCCATCTACAACCCTGACTCACCAGTTCTGTCAGGAGGAATGGGCCAGAACTCCAGCAAACTACTGTGATACGCTTGTGGATGGAGACCCAAAAGGTTTGACCCAAGTCATACAGTTTATAAGTACCAAATACTGAAGACATTATCACATAAATCTCTGGATTATTCTTTCTGCTATGATTATGGCATTTAGCAAATAGAAATAACTTTGATAATTCTAACTGACCCAAAACAAGAGAAGTTTAGTGTGATTTAATTTCAGACAGTGTGAAAAAAACCCGGTATGTTCATTTTTATGTGATGTATATAATCTTCTGGCGTCCAGTGTAAATATATTGCTGAGGTGCAGCTGTAAATGTAAGTGATGTAAAAAGTCAGCTAAGGTTAGGAGGGGGCTTCGCTGAGAGCTGGGGGAACCTTTTATAAAAGCCAACTTGAAGCAGGAGGCAGAATAAAAACTTGATAGCCTGTTGGGAGGGTTTAATAATGTAACAAGAACATGTGGTCTTGCTAGAGTTAAGTACACTTAGGAGTGCACTCAGAAGTGTTGTGCAAAGGATACCAGATGACAAGTTGGGACCAGGAGGTGCCAGGAAGATGGTTAACAAACTGCAGCTATGAATCTGGGTCAGGTCTGTGATGGTTGAGGAAACAGTTTAAACTAATCCCCAGATCTGATTACCCAACTCGCACAAAATAACAAAGGCTTTGATGCTTCTTGTTTCTACTAATAAGTTGACATTCGGATTCATATATTGAAAATATATTCATAATCAAGAATTGCACAGTGATACTATCTGACATGGTCATTTTAATCATGAGAGTTTTCAAATGTGTGTACAAAGATTTGAGTGCATGTGAAAGTTTGAGCATGTGTGCATTGCCAGTCTGTGCTATCAGGAGGTTTTAATAGAGTAGTATATGCCTTTGCATTTTACATGACTCTAGGGCAGGCTGCTCTCGCTTGTCTGCTCTGTTCAAATCAGATGCTTAAACTGGAGCGCAGAATGGACTTCAGGTCTTCTCATTCTGAGTGTTGCCTTTATGAGTGAATAAAGACATTTACTGCTAAGAACCGTAAAATCGTTTCTAAATAATTGCCAACAACTTTTGAGACAGTTTCTGATTAATACTGTGATATATCATCTGCTCTCACCTGAACTATTTCGATGTGAAAAGTAGCAAACATGATCACCTTTCCACTCACATATTTCTTTATCAGGATGACAGATTGCTGCAGCGTCTACGACGCAGTGCAATCAGCTCGGATTCCATAGATGGGTTACTTTTACTAAGTGGCAATAAATGATCGACTTAATGAGTCTGTATTGCACTGTCATTTGGATTGAATACAACTGTATGTAACTGGACCTGAATGTGTTGATTTGAATTTAATGTGGACTGAACCAGATACTTGGTACAGAAAGCAAGGTCATTTTATTTCTTTGTTGCGCTGAAGCTTCTTAGCAATAAATATATTTTCCCTTAAATTGAGCCACATTTGCCAGGAAAATGCATTTGTTGGTCAAGCAGCCCTATGTGGCTTGTGACCATGAAAAAGCACACAGGGCTTTTTATGGTCCCGTCTTGATCTAAAAAGATCTTTTCTGCCAGTTCCAAACAGCTTCTGGTGAAAGAAGTGATGGCTTGGGAAAACATGGCTTGTCATTTAGTCAAGTCAGGTTTATTTGTTTAGCACATTTTAGCAACAAGGCAGTTCAAAGTGCTTTACATGATAAAAACACGGCAACAAGCAACACAAATAACAGTCAAATGCTGTCGTCAAAATCATCTAGAAAAATCATAATTTAATGTATGTCAAAGACATTAATGAATATTCCAGTAATTATAAATCAAATTTAATCAAAGACAATGCTAAACACGTGGGGTTTTCATAATAGAACTCAATGTTTCAGATGCAATTTTCTGGAAGCTTGTTCCAGATTTGTGGTGCATAGAAGTTTCTTCATGTTTGGTTCTGGTTCTGGGAATGCAGAGCAGACCGGTCTGGAAGATTGATACAACAACAACAACAGGTCTTTAATGTATGTTGATGCTAACTCGTGATTTATAAACTAACAAAAGTATTTTAAAGTCTATTTTCTGCTGCCTATGCAGTCTGAATGCAAAGCATTATCAAGATCAGATTTTACACCTATTATTGTGTGCATGTCAGTCCCTCATGTACACAATTAGAGACCAAATTCGACCCTCCAAGATGTCAATGCACTCCCCTACACAGCGGGGTTCATCAGATGGTCTGACCCGACTGCACTCATGACCTCAACCGTGTTTAACACAAACAGGAGCTTTGGCCTCTTATTTGTGTCAGAGTGACCAGAGAAGCTACTTTATCTGACTTGTGACAAATGCTAGTTGAAGAACAGGATGCTCTCTCACAGCAGCGTGTCCCCAAGCTGGTGACCAGTGTGGGGTGGAGTTGCCAGGCTGCTGTGATTGGATATGGTTGGCCGACAGCCTACTGAGGCCTCTGTTTGTTAAATGGAATATGTTGTTAAAAAGTCAATGTCTTCTTTTTTAAAGATGAATCGTTCAGTACGACAATCAATAGCAAGTTTAAATAACTGGATATAAATTGGACATTTCTTCCAACGTTCTTTAGTGTTGGTGTTAAGGGAATAGTTGATACAGTGCAACTGTGTTAAGGTGTGATCCTTAGATTATATTAAAATCAGGAATGAAGCAATTGGTTAATGTGTTGTTGGGTCTAGATGGCTTGTCTCTCTAAATTGCACTAAATCTCATCAGACTGGCCTCTCTAAAGTCTGGTGATCCGTTCAGGTGTTCTTGCATCAAGTAAAAAGGAAACTGATATTAAATAATCACATAGCAGGTGTTATGTCATCATTATGAGTCACACAAAAGCAATGAAACCATTAGAAAAAATTACCACTTTGTTTGACGAAAAAATATCTCAGCAAGCTTATGGACTGACGTGACAAATGGTCTCCAGATAATACTAATACCAGTGTGGAATAAATAATAACATGTCTTAGCTGCTATACAAAACTAATAGAGCAGATACAAAAGCGTGTAATTATTTGTTTAGCATTTTATTTCACCATATTAACCAGGGACTAGGATGGATTTAGTTGCTGAGTTGGACCCAAACTCTTGCAGGAGGCAAGCTGAGTCATAATGAAGGATGTCTATTAAAGAAAATGGACTTACAGCGAGCAACAAGAGGAATAAATGACAGACAACCCAGAAGATTAACCTTACTGTTTCCAAATTTCCTACGGGACTGAGGTCAGGAGATTAGGATGGCCAGTAGAAAACATTGATTTGGTTGTCCTTAAGCCACTTTGTGACCAATCCAGCAAGTTGCTTAGAGTCGTTATCCATTTCACAGACCCGTTTGTGCAGAAGCTATAAGCTACTTGCATGCTCAGTATGAAGGATTGCCGTAAAGTTAGTAACTCACTGTTCACGGTAGCCACATGCTCATTGAGGTGGAAGGATTGTTAAAAAATCAGTGACTTGATACAACAAACTGGGTTAGAGAGAAACTATTACCTCCATTAGCATAGTTAACTTGATAAGTTGATTGCATTTTATAACTACCTAGGATTCAATTGGAATTATTATTATTATTATTATTATTATTATTATTATTATTATTATTATTATTATTATTATTATTATTATTATGTGAATGACTTTGAGTCTGCCTGTATGCTTGAATTGAATTGACAATATTTCAAATTGGATCAGAGTTTTCAGACATAATGAGTTCCTCTGTTTTTTGTTTTTTTCAATGTTTTCTTCTCTTCCTGGCAGTCAGCTCTCATCCCATCCGGCCGTCTATATTTGTTATCACAACACAGGAGGAACATGTCTCTGAGAACCATTCTCACACTTCCCCTCTCACACGCTCCACTTGGCTCCAGTATAATAAATAGCAAGAAGTCCGAGCTAGTTATGTTTCCTTCACAAACGCTCGATTAATCATTTAAATTTTCATACTTAAAACATTCCTTTTAGTCCATTGTGCAGATCACAGGAACCTACAGCTATAATTTATAACTTTCAAAGATGTTTGGTCTGAAACTGCTTCCAAAGCCACAACAACCAAATCCGTGTGCTTCAAGTGGCTCATCGGGAACCACAGCAGGCAGACCTCTGAAGAAGCAATACTAAAATCTGACTTACACTTCAAACTATGAAAGCTCTGACAATATTGACAGAAACTGCCTTTAGTTAACAAGCTGAGAACCATCACAATCATTCTGTAAACTATTTACCGAGGTGAAAAAGCAAGAAATGTTGCTTAGAGAGAAACACCAACACAGACCACAGATTTTGCATAATTAATGTTTTTTGTACACAAAAGTAGTAGGTAGACAATGTTTTATTTGGACTGGTACAGCAGCTAAAATTGGCATGAAGGCTTAAATGGACTGAACAGATGCACACCACACTTTTCAGATTTTTTTTTTTTTTTGTAAAGCCATGTATACTTTTTCTTTCCACCTGATAATTAAATACTACTTTAATGGTCTATTACAAAAAAAAAAATCCAACAAAATACATTAACATTTGTAGTTGAACCATGACAAAATTCCTTAATACTTTTGTAAGTATTATTGACCTATTTTTTTTAGATAATAACAATAATAATAATAATTGAATCTTTTAAGGGGTGCCTTTGTCTGTACTTGGGATGAGATTTCACACTATTAACCCCCAACCGCCCACAACCCCCAACAACCCACCTTCATCCCGCCATCCCTGCACCATAAATATTTCAATCTCCAATCTATATTCATTATAAAACACATGCTGAATGCAATATGCGGTTGTGAGGACACAAGGCTTTTATTTATTCATCTTATTTATTTATATTTCTTTCCTGAGGGCGAGACATTGGTTTCTGTCCATTCTGTGCTGATTGCTGGCTATTACTGAGCACTTAGAGCCTCCCCCGAACGGGCCAGGGGGGAGCACAGGCCTCAAGAGAGGCACTCTTTACTACTAGGAAGTGTGTTTGTTGCGTGTGTTTTTGTGAAGAGGTAACGGGGACATCACAAAAGTTATTGTGAATTTGGATGTCTGCTGTAAAACACAACGCTATGAAAAAGAAAGTTTTCAATGCAATAATTTTGTTCAAGTTTTCAGAAAAAGAAACTTTGGATATGTTCTAAATATTACCTTCTTAATCAGCTGCATCAAATTGAGTTTTCTATGGCAAAATGTAGTAAAACACACCATTTTGTATACATACTCCTGCTAGAAATTCAATGTTTCTTTGCCCTTATTCAAACCTCTGTACTGTACTTTCCTGAATATACTCATACCTTTTGAGCTTTTTCACATTTTGTGACTAGAACTACAAACCTCAGTGTATTCTGCTGCGATGAACCATCACAAAGTAATGCATAGTGGTGACCTGGAAGAACAATGATTCATGGTTTTCAAAACTGTTTGCCAATTAAAATCTGCACTGATAAAGATGCCCCCTTTACTCTGGCCCCCCTCAAGAATCCACTGCCAACACCTTCAGAAGTCATCGAGTAACTAAAAGAAAGTAAGTTAATAGATTTAGATTTGATGGATTTATATAACCTCAGTGCGTTACCAGTGAGGAAAGCAACTTATATTTGATTCAATTTTGTTGTAATACTAACAAAAGTAAAACACACCAATATTCCAACAGGATTTGGAAGCAAAATAAATTAGTACAATCAGCTCTTAAGTTTCTAATATATCTTGTAATCTAGTTTTGTTTTACTCTACTCACCTGACCTCTGAAGATGTTTGTGTTTAATCTTTAAGGAGCCTTTTATTCAGCACCGTCAGAAGAGGCTGTTTATGGCAGCATACCGGTGTCTCCTTGGTCTCTTGGGAGCCTCTGTGTGTTGAGGCGCTATAGATGCTTGTAGGTCAACTCTGCAGAACACACAGTACATGTTCTGCTCTGCGTACATATGGATGATGGCATCTTATGGTACAAAACCACCAAAGTGTTCGCAAACCTTTCTGTTTCAGGTTCTTCGACTAATATGTGGGACTATGTGGAGAAAGCCATTGGAGAAAGCAAAGCAAAACTGAGGCATAACTGAACAAAACCTCTTCTAAGAGCCCTCAAACAACCAAGGGACGCTGGAATTCCTACACTTAATATACATTTTAAAACTTCAGATTTGTTTGTCGGAAATGCACCAATAGTTTTAGAAAGTGTAATTTCTGTGTATTTCATTTGTAAGCCATGTCCAATTCCAGTTTCCAGCACATGACACAAAAGCTGTCAGATGCCACATAAAAAAATGTATTTCTAGATTAAGTGTGGAGAATAAGCTGCGAGAAGTTCCAAATCATAACAAGAACAGAATTAAGTAGGGTTTTTTTTTCCATCCCTGGGAGAAACAACAAATGTCTCTATTCTTACCAAGTGTGTATCAATCATTGATTAGTTAGCCAGAGAAGTAGCCTGATTTATTTTATTTTTTTTAAGCTGTCAGAATTTAAATCACGTTTTACAAAATTCTAGAGATTTAATAAACAATTTAGTAGGGACTGAAGTTGTTCTTATGTCCTTATGTCCCAAATACAAAGACTTCTTAATATATTTAAATTTGAAGTCGGAGTTATACAAACTCTTTTTATCTCATGTAATCAGATAAAATGAGGAATGAAATCAGGCCAGTATGTAAACAACAGACCTCATCTCTGACAGTTTTTCCAAATGTGCATCATTGTCCTCCAGTTATTTCCGTGTCCAAAGGCACGACATCATCATGTGGACTTTTTCCAAAGTGCCTTTCTCAAAGGCAACGTAGTTGTTGTGCATTTACATTTTTGAATTTGAAGAAGTAAAATGTATTAAAACAGATACTTATTATTATGGACTTAAGCAAAAGAGTGTGTGTTGTTGGGGATCTAAAACAAACCAAAATTTTTTTTATTTAATTTCAAACAATGCCAAAAATGTTACTGGTATTTTCATACTGTATATCTAAATATCTGATTTTTATTGTAATTTACGTGGAGGAGGTTCAAAGGCCATTTGGCTCTCGTTCAAAAACATCTCGAAGCATAAGATATCTTGTGATTATTGTTAAAAAAATGTTTTGAGCGAGGTAGCGAGCTTCTCGTAGTGGATTTTTCTGAAAAACTAAAAACTTGTGTAAAAACCGCTTCTCAAATGCGGCAATTTTGATTGTGTGAAATGTTTAACTTGTGCTGCCTTTCTTACACGAGTCTGCTTTGTGTAAGAAAGCAGACTTAACATATTTTACTTGCCTACATTTACTTGTTTTAGATGTGTGGCCATATCTGCTGGAGACATGAAAACCCCTGTTTTGCAAATCCCAAGAGCTTGGGAACATGACCCAATATCAAATAGCATTTTGTTGTTGTTAAGAAGGTATGTACAATAGAATGGGAATAGAAAGAGTCAACATCCTCTGCTAACTCTTTCTGGTCCTAATGGATCTTTATTGACTGTCAGCATGAAACCACAGTGATTATTCCTCTCTGCACACACTGGAGCTCTTTCTCGGGTGTTATGGATAAGTGTCGATACCCCCGCCTTTGCTTAAACGCATCCCTTCAGACTTAGAGCATCCGTCCGCTGCCTCCCGTCCTCCTCATCCTCTTTCCTCTGCCTTTATCCCTCCATCTAACCTATTGATTGGACTAATAATGTGTTTTCAGCAGCAGATTAATGGCACATTATCCTAACGAGGGTGTCTGAGGGGACAGGACGTGAGGGAGAGTGTTAGAGATGATGCTCTTTAATTGATACACAGTCTGCATTCATGGGCCAAAGTTTTCCAGTGGTGAGAGGTTTTTACGTCTCCTAATGAGAGAAAACAGACGTAGTTCTAAACATTTTACCTCGGATAATAATTTACTTTTCATTTAGATAAAATCTTTAGATGGCCATAAATTTTAATGAATTATAAGTCAATGGCTTTTTTTTTTCTTTCTTTCTTTTAAAGTGCGTTACTTAGATCTAAACAGAGGCAGAAAATGCAACAGAGATTATTGTTAGTGGGCAACTTAGAATGAATGTTGCGTAAATGGTAACTACGTCTACTTGCACTTGAGTACTTATAAGCAGTTTGGGAACCCAATGTTTCAAATAAATTATGCAAAACTTAATTATAAAAATCCCTATTAAATAATAGCAATGTGCCTGTAAAACACATTGCTATTGTGTTTGATGTAGTTTATGCCCTATAAAATTAATTGATTTAAAAGTTGTGCACTTTTACTCTCATACAGACTCCCTTGCAATTAACTTTTGGACATGTTCCAGTCTGGCCTCACCTTCTCTCGTCCTTGCACTTTTATCTGACTCTGCATCACTTTCTATTATCGGATTTCATCCCCACTGGCATCTTTCAATTTCCTCCACCAATTTGCATTGGTGGTAAATGGGGTGGAGGGGTGGATCCTAAATAGGCAGATTAATGGGCCATCTAGCAGCCCATAATGTATAACACATACACGGGCGTTGCATTTCAAGTTTCCACCTCTAACTAATAGCTTTGTTGTTTACCGAACAATATGCTGCATCAGGTAGTTTTGGCCTCGGATTTCCCTGCAGGGCTTTGGGACACCCGGGGGAATCCGAGCAGAGAACGGGTCAGCTGGCACAACGGAGTCTTAAAATGTTTTTTTGAACTTTACTAGACAGTTGTAAGTGTAGGTCTTCATTAAAGTAGGCCTTCTTTCTGCTTTGACTCTTGCATGCTGGCGATCTGATCCCGTCGTCTTGGGCGATGACCTCTGTCAGATGACACTGAGAGGTCAAGAGAGGTTAAAGAAATGGGTGAGCCCACCAAGGGGCCCCCAGCATGTCACACAGAAAAGGTCCCCCAGGCAGGGTTTACACTTCGACACACTTGGAGCTGCTCGCCGCCTCCTTTTCTTCTCAGGAAACAACGGGGACCCCTGGCTACAGTGAAGCACAGACCCATGCAGCAATACAAACTGGACCGCAGTTTTTCCAATACAAACACACACTCATCAAGCGGCTCTCTCCCTTTCTTCCCACTCCCTCCCTCAGAGCACGCTCTCCCTCCTCGGCCCCCGTTCATTCAGACATAATCAACACAGTTGTGCTTCAGTGCACAGATTACGATAATGAGCTATGGCAAGGCGGTAGGCAAGAGGAAAGCACAGTGAGAGTGGAAGAGGGACGGTGGAGTGACAAAACAAAAAGAGCTGAGTAGTAGAAGCAATTAGTGTTTCTTACAAGTAGCAGTGCTCTGTGTTAATGTGCAAAGTTAAATAAATCATATGATATTTTAAATGATTCGTCTCCCTCTCTGTTAGTCACGCATTGAAAACTGATGGTTTCGATATGGTGTTATCTTCTCCAATAAGTGTAAGGTAATTGTTGACAATCTACCATCATGCCACAACTTATAGGTTGCCACTCTGCCAAAATGTCTAACTAGACGCAGAGCATTGTGGGTATAGATGAGTGCTGAAGCTTGAAAACATGAGACAGCCTGTCGGGCCTCCTAATTTGGTAAACACACGTGCCTGCACTCTGTCTTTGAATCCAATACAAAATAAATGAATGTCAAAGATCAAAAACAAAGACAAAACCCTGCTCATTTTAAATAACATACTAAAGGTTAAGTATGTAATTAATGTATAATGGTAAGATCAAAGTTTAGTACTGATGGATTCAGCCTTTTTGAACCTTTTTAAAACTAAAAACATCCAACAAATACAAAGGATAAAACCTACTTCAAGAACAATTTGTGTCTTTTTCTCTGAGCCATGATTTGCTGAATGCATGACCGCTTTCAGCAAATCACTACATCAAAAATCTGCATCTATTATGGAGAAAGCAGAAATTATTTAAGATGCCTCAATGGCCACTTTTAAAAAAATAAGCAGCAAGGCTGAGAATTAACTGTAAAACCTAATATGTGATGCAGTGTTGAGCTCAGGCATTTCCAGCAAAAGGTTTTGCACTTTAAAATGGAATTAAATGCTTACATTTATTTTTTAACTACTCTTCCAGATTCAGATACATGCATAAATATCTAATTAGACTTCTCTCTTCATAGCAAAAACACATTATCCCTATCAATTATTATTATTATTATTATTATTATTATTATTATTATTAGACTAGCATTATCTATTTTGGAAAATAGTTTGAGTACCCACAGAAAAAAATGGGTTGTCAGGCTATTTTAAACAAATATAAATTATATGATGACATTAACAATAATAATAATTATAATAATAGTATAAAGAAAAATGTACACAAATCACTTTGTGTATTTTTCCAACTACTTGTACTTCACTTTTTGTTGTTTTTAACCCATCTCTCCTTTTACTTCAAATGTATTTTTATCTGCTTCCTCTTTTGCATGTTATTTTTATTATATTAAGCTTTTATTACACTATAATCTTAAATGTTTCACTTGTGCTGGAAGAGGTCTTTAAAAATAATTGGAATTTATTTGTCTGAATAATATTTTCAGGAGAGTGCAGTTTTCCTCTGTGAGCACTTTAACCTGTGCTGATCGTGTGAACACAATGGTCTAAGTATGTTTCATAAAAGCTGACTTGCTGCCGAGACTGGAATTAGATACACTTCCTCAAAACAAAACGAGATAAGCCTCACCCTTTTGTCTGCATTTGTCGTCCATTCGCTGCATGGATCAGCAACTTCCCGTATTTACTGTCTAAGCAAGGTAAAGAATTACGATCGTCATGCCCCTCTTCTGACATATTGCACATTGCATAATTAATACATGCAGATGTAATGCAGTTGCACACCACTCAGAAATGTAGACAGGCATGAGTTCCAGACCTCATGTCTCCATGTGACTACCTTCAAAACTTATCGAGTTTACTTTAAATTTACCAGAAGCATATGAGTACATAGTGAGACTCGTTGATCTCTTACAATTTACAAATATTTATACTTCTCATAATAGTTTTTAGCTACTTTCAGCAGTACTTCTGATATATTTTTGACTTGTCACACTCTCTAAAACAGGTGAAGCAGTGTGGGCTTTTGGATAATGATTCAACCTCAGGTCAGTTTATAAAATTATGTGTTAAAGATTTTACTTGTGTACAATTTTGCAACTCAGGTTCAGTTTGCTTATTTGGATTATTGTGAAAAACTGCAAAATGTAATGAAAACAGCATTGTTTTTTTAAATTTCTCATATGATTCCTGAAACAGTCAGTATATTTGCATGTCAAAAAATTGAATTAATTCTGTAAAGCTTATTTTTCAACTGTTTAATAACAGTAAAATGTGTAATGAGCCTCTTGGCAAAGTGGAATAAAGTAAGAACGGATATTTAGAAAAAAAATAAAACACATGCGTAAAACTAAATAAATTGTTAACTACATTCATTTAAATACATAACTTTAGTATTAAAAAAATCATGACAGAAAACGCATGCAGATAGGCTATAGTAATAATTTCTTTGGTGGCTTAAGCTGCAGTTGATAAAATATAAAAGAAATACTAGTATGCGGTAAACAATAACATGTAACTGATACTGTTTTAGGCCTTCTTCTTGGCTATCAGTTATGTAACCTGTACTTGTAAAGGCCTTTTCTTCAACTGGAAATAAATAATGCTGTATATGCCTATTCGTATGTAATAGGAAACTAATTATTTCCCATTAGAATTACAGTCTTCATTAAAATGACAATTAGAATAAAAAGTTATGGCCGCTAATGTCTCAAACGCTCCAAAAACTTGGCAACAGGGCGACCAAAAAGAGTCTTTTTCGCACAGGAAGCCATTAAAATGTCGTCATACGTCCCCGTCGTACAGGCTGAAGTACTTGCTGGCGTTAGAGAAGCAGAGGTAAGGCGTGCTACTCCCCGGGTACACCACCGGAAGGGGCATGGGCAGCAGACATCTACCCAGCAGGTTGCTCTCTTTATACAAGGCCGGCAGATTCCCCACCGACGCCGGTTTCCCAGCCTCGGGGAAATCGCTAGACGGTCCGTCGATCTCGGTGGAGATCTGGCGCTTCAGTTTATTCCTGCGGTTCTGAAACCATATTTTCACCTGCGTCTCCGTCAGCTGTAGAGAGCTGGCCAGGCACGCGCGCTCTGCGCTGCTCAGGTAGCGTTTCATGTCGAAGGTAGACTCCAACTGGAAAATCTGTCTCTTGGAAAAAATTGTGCGCGTCTTCTTTTTGGTCACTATTTTGCTCTTTTTGTTGGGGCTCCCTCCTCTGTGTGGGTCCAGGGGAGCCACCAGCGCTGCTGCCGTCACGGTGGTGGAGATGGAGCCGCTGTCGTCGCAGCTGCTGTCCCCGCTCTCGAAGCGCGTGTCGGCCGCCTTCCCCTGGTTCACGCAGCTGATGATGACCGAGTCTACCGTCCCGCTCCCGGTGCTCATAAGCCCTGCAAATTCAGTGAAACTCACTTAAGTAGGCCTTTCTAGTTTCTCCATCGGATTGAAAAAAAAAAAAAAAAAAAAAGATGGTAAATAAGGCAAATTCTCCAAACTTCTTACCGCTTTGGCTCAGCTTGCTGCCCGGGTCTGACCTCTCCTCTGGGACAGTTTCATCCTGCCGCCCGGAGGAATGACAGCTGTCACAGCTCGTCCTCAGGTTCAGGATGTTGTCAATGGTGAATTTCAGAGAGGCGATGGGTCGACATGGTGCTTCTGCTTTGTTCATATTCTCCTATATGAGACTTTAATTTCTCCTCCAGCTCAGACTTTCTCCCTGAACTCTGAACCGGGGTGTTATTCTCTCCGCTGGCGGTGGGACGGTCCTCGCACCATAGCAGCAGCCACTGAGCAGACACAGCCCAGATCTGCTCGAGCTGTTACTACTCGCACCAGACGGAGCGCTGGGTCGTCGCTGATTGGCTCAGAGACTCTGTCAGAATGGGCCAATGGCAGTCGGAGAACAGAGTCAGATGGGAGAGCCGGGGGGTGTCGTGCTGTTCTTTTTCAATAAAAGCACCTCATACTGTTCTCGTCATAGGAGCGGTGTCTCATGGAGTCATTACAGAGACCCTGGAGAGGATAACATAATGTGATTTTAATACTTCTAATTTAACACCAACTGCATTCCATCATGTATTTTAATTTTCAAATGTCAACGTTGTAAAACATGCACCGTCCTGCACATTTAATTACCGGACTTCTCGGATATATTCAACTATTCTACGGTACAGCTGATACTTTATGCTAATTGAATTCTGAAATGTCATTCAAAGCACCATATGTCTTTACGATGTGCTTTAATAGTCAGTTATAGGCAATGCGGAATAAATTTAGGTAATCTCTCTCTCTCTCCCTCTCCCTCTCACAGACACACGCACCCCCACGCAACCCCCCACCACACCCACACACACCCACACACACACATATATATATATATATCGGTGTGCGTGTGTTGGGGTGTGTGTGTGAGAGAGGGAGATATATAATAGGAAAGAAAAAGAAAGAAAGTTGTAGTTTATGGTTTTTAGTGCGCTGTGTGTATAAAACATACAAAGAGCACCATTGAAGGGGACACTCCAAGAAGTATAACATTAATTACCTTAATTTTTTAAAAAAAGAAGAATTGTTTCCAAAATAAACCCCTACATGTTTGATGAGTTGGCTTGAAGAAAATTAAAAATGTTCAAACACAATTTAGGTAAGGATCGGAGCACAATAACAACAAAGACGTACATTTTAGTGCATGATTTTTTATTTATTTTTTTCTAATTATGTGTAAAAGTGACAAAGTTGGAAAAAAAAATCTGTGACTTTAAATAGTCTATAAAACTTTTCAAAAATACGTGTATTTAAACATTGCATACAACCCGCCACCGTCAGTCTGACCGTGTTTATTTATTTGTAGCATCCTCTACAACCTCAGGAACAGAAACATAGAATATCTCAATGTTTCGTATCTTTGGGTGCAGACCGCATTTTCTCTGCAGCATGCTGGGTTATTGCACAATTATATTGACTGAGTGAATATTTGAAGAGTGTTTTTTCTCAGTCAGGTTGAGTTTCTACACCAAGCCGGTCATCCGCGAGCTTAACATATTCACGGAGTGGGCTAAGGGCGACAGAGGATGGCTGACGGACCAGGAGGGGGAAACTGGAAGTCCGTTCAGGCTGAAACCGAGAACTCCAGCGGAAGTTTGCCTCTCGTGATACAAAATCGGCACTCTAAAAACCCGCTGAGTTGAGTTCGGGATGTGCGTGGCCTCCAGATCTGCCGCCAGCTGCCTTTTCCACTTGTTCCTCCGGTTCTGAAACCAGATTTTCACCTGGGTCTCCGTCAGGTGCAGGGACGCGGCCAGACTCGCTCTCTCGGAGCTGCTCAGGTACCGCTTCAGGTCAAACGTGGACTCCAGCTGGAACACCTGGCTGCGACTGAACACGGTGCGGGTCTTCTTCTTCCGACCGGAGCACGACCCGGACGCGGAGACCCGCTCCCGCCGTGCGTCCAGCCCACTCGACGCGTCCTCGTTCTCGTCCGTGAGGCTGCCGTCGGCCGTCTTGTGGTCGGTTTCGTCGCTGCTCTCAGTTATCGGTTCGGAAACGGCGGGGGAGTTCCTGTCGCAGCTGGGGTCATCTGATGTCGGGCCTTGAAATGAGACACAACAACATTCCTCATGAGGACAGAAAACCAGTGCAACCTATATTCCAAATATTCAGCTTTCTTACGAGTTCTATTGTTTTTCTAATGCAGCTTCTTCTATTTAACTTCTTCAGAAGCAAAAATAATAACATTTAATTTTGTGCCTATGTGATGTCATATCTACACATCCCTGCTTTGTTTTATGCCCCAGGACAGACCAACTGCGTAATTTAAATTGCTTGTTTACTAAAAACGTACTACAGTAGTGCCAGGGATCATTGGGGATAAGATCTTGTAGGATCCTTGGCATCAAAATTATTTTACACATGCAAATTACAATAAACTGATGACTGTGCACACATAATGTAAAGCTTTTTGCAATCCTATTTGCAAGCATTTCTTTTTCATTTATGCAAAAAAACACATTGCCAGGCGTGTGATAACGCAACAGTAACACCATCACAATACACCAAGTTAACATGTTCTTAAAGTGTTGTGTTGTTACCGCTGACGTAATGATATCGCTGACATGATAATTTCTAAATAGCTGTACATTGGCTATTCTCACAAAATATTGGAGTTAAAATACAACATATTGATATAGTTGTGTGCTTATTTTGAAATTTAGAAAATATCATGTCTGTCAACATATATTTAAAAAAAAACAAAAAGGAAACAGTTAGGGCCCCTGAAGGGCCTCAGCCTGCTGCCCAGGTAAATATTTGGCAACTTGCACCCATACCCCTTTGATTCCCGTATTTACTAGTTGACTACGATGAAATCTGAAACATGGGTTCCTCGATCAGCCTCCTGCTGGTAGACATTTTTATAGGGGTAATAAAAATTAATTTCCTGGCAATAAGCTGAGTGGAGTTGATGATGCTTTACATCGTCACGTGTCAAACCAGGCAGACTACGCAAGGTCCCCCTGGCGGGGGTAACTGACACGTTGGCGCTCCAAAACATCTTTGATAAACTCCGCCTTTTTGAACACGAAGAATTAACCAAAACTAGAAAATTCAGACGCGGCGTAAATACCAGCAAGTCAAGTCTTCTCTTCCCATCTTCTCGGGCATATCGATAGGATAATTCTCTCGCTTTTCATGCCCGAAATAGCTGGGTATGATAACAAAAGTACAAAAACCAGCAGCTTGGTCAGAGAGTTGGGATGCGCATAAATAGTTTTGGATAGTTTGGCCAGATTGTGAACTTGTAGGCTGTTATTTCCACCTCCAGGCAGATGTGAGTCTTATAATATTCAGAAACAAAAAAAAAAAATCTGACTTTCATTTAAATATCTGTGAACAACCTATTTGACAATTATACCAGCAGCTTGTGATTATGTCAAAGCCATTAAGCGACACATCAGAGGGAGGGGCGCTGAGTTTTGATGTGATGGTGAGAGTGGCACAAATGTCACTAAATGTGCGTAAAATCGTCACATTGTCGTGCCTGAACCATGCATGTAACCCTCTGATATTTTTTTATGATTTTTACAATGAACAGCAGCAATGACACAGTGTTTGAACAGACATCCCGCTTGGAAATAAAACGTGCAGCACTTTGGCAATCGAAGGCATTCTAGCTTTTAAAGTCTGTCAAAGCCAAAACCGGTGAGGGAAAAAAAAAAAAAAAAAAAAAAAAAGCAGGGTTTTAACGCCAAACATTTCGATATTTAATAATTGGCCTTTTACGCACAGTTAAGCAAAGACAAATTAAACAAAGGTAAATTTCTAATTTAAAATATAATATCGAGTATTAACCAAACAGAATCGACGTGTAAATATAATTAAGAAATATGCACATTACAGTGTTCAAATGCTTAGGAAGCTTTGGTGTCCCCTTTTTACGCAGTGGACCAAAAATAACCAAAGCTTTGTTCATTGAAATGTCATTTTCATCTTATCTTTACTCACTGCGTGGTGTTTCAAAAGCCCCGATGTTCACCACAGTCCCTTCACGGGTCCACTGCATCGAAAAGTCTCTGTACGAGCAGCGGGACGTGGCGCTACAACAGTCCACAGCCGAGGGGCTCTTGTCGGTGTCGTGCGCGGTTTTCTCCTCTGCTTCTGGCGATACCGACCCCCGTTTCTCCCACCCCTTGCTCAGCAGATTCTCTATAAAAAACGACGAGCCTCTCGGTGGAGCGGGAGCCCCGTTATCCGCCGGCCTGTCTTGCATCCTTTCTTTGGCGTCACGGAGCTGTTGCGCAAATCGCCAGCGAGCGGATCCTCAAAGTCCAAGCGTGCATTTCAGACGTCGCTGCCTTCGCAGCGCGGCCGAGACGTGGATCTCCTCCTCGGTGCGGGCGGGATGAGGGGCAGACAAAGATGGAAACAGCATCACACGGAGATAAATCGAGTTCTGAGATTAATGAGCCGAGGAGTCATCCAGCGATTGGACGAGCGCGGCGGCGAATGACGCTTTCTAAGGAGAGAATGACAGTGTCTCGTGCATTAGTGTGTGTGTGTGTGTGTTTATGTTCACGTGCAGGGCAGTCCCTCGAGGCCATGCAGACCAGAGGAATCTCTCTGTCCGAATTGCCGTACTTTCTTGATTTGGGTCAGTTAAAGTGCAAATCAAAGAGAATATCTGGACGGCGAGCATAAGTATATGAATCTATGTTGCCCTTTCAGTAAAAATAAATGTACTATGTTTTTCTCTCTCTTTTAATATTTAAAGAAAATACAGGTTTTCCTGTTCTAAGAAAGCTTGTTCGAAGTGGTTGGACATTTTTGGACACGACTAATTTCACCTTGGAGTTGGCCAACCTGGACCAAATTCTTATGTCAGTTTTGATGAGTATTACTGAAGTTAATTTTTCTCTTTTAAAGATGCTGATATAATCAATCAGTCAATCAATCAATCAAGTTGTTTTGTACAGTACATTGGACACCCACCCACACCTATATATATATTTATATATGGTACTTTTGTCAAGTACCATCATTAGAATCATCAACACAGATGGTGTTGATCTGTGTTGATCAACACCATCTGTGTTGCCGTGGACGATATGTATCGTCCAACATATGGAATATGTTGGACGATTTTCCATTTATTATGCTTCAAAAGCATCTCTGAACACGTGGGCTTTTACTTTGTATTTATAGGAACTTAATGTTTCAGCTGTTTTGCAGTTTTCTGCAAGTTTATTCCAGATTTGTGGTGAGAACAGTTAAGGATTAAATAAAGTAGTTTTACCAAACTGCCTTGATTTTTTAGCATGTCCACGGCAATGCTGAAAATAAAATAGCCACTTTATTCGTCTGTTTATACCCACCAACATCAAACAGAACAAAATTCCTCAATGTTGATGAAAAGTTGCGGAAGTCGTTGGTTTTGTGTGTTACGTTGGAAGGTGGGTCTCTCCTAGAATGGCATTTATGAAAGAACTGTCACTGCCTAAGGCATAAGCAAACTAAGGGGCCCCAAAATTCTTCTCAACTTTTCACACAGAATTCAGATGTAAAAATCTCACAATTGTAGTTCTGTTTCCAAAGAAGGAGCCACTACTTTTAAAATAATTTGAAAGTTATTGCTTCAGAACCTGTTAGAGGTGACTAATGTAATTATGAAAAATATTTGTAGTTTAAAAGTTATTGACAGCAAAAATTTATTTTGTTAATTCATAATTTATTTGTTTTCACTGCTTGTGTTGTAACTGGAGTCCAGTTTTATATGCCTTCCCAATCTAAGTGGCTCAAAAAATTAATTTCTCTTGAAATGCTCCACTCCTGACAAAACGACTGGAGAGAAATGATCTTCGCTTCATAATTTGATTCACAATGTGAAGTGAATAATGTAAAAGTCTTTTTTTTTTTTTTTGGCTAAGCACCACAGAATTTCCGGGTGTTGAATGCACAAGACATTTGAACAATCATCAATGGGGCATCGAGCGTACGTGTTAGTGGGGCCCCAAAACACATCCTGCTCAGTGCCTCGTAATCTTTTGCTGGCTCTAATTAGAGTACGGGTCTTCAAATAAGTAGAATCCAATAATATAGATAAGTATATCACTGCTAGGTGATCTGAAACATGTAAATGAGTGCTGACGGGCGTCTTTACCCTTTTCGTCTAAATGGCAAGACATTTGAGCTTTTATTTTCCTCAATGGAGTCGGCGATGCTGACCTTTTAACTCCAAACTCAGTGTGCACGTCTCTGCCTCTCCCTCCCTCAAGGCAGACTTACCCTTTGACAGAGGATCAGTGGTATTGCTGCTCCTCAACATAACACTCAGCACAGTCAAGAGGAATATGAGCCGTGTTTTACAGAGCTCAGTCTATGCACCTGTCTTGTAATGCTCACCGCAGGAAAGACACTTGAAAACGTGCTGGCTGATTTGGGTTTTCATTGTGTCCTCCCAAAGGGAGACCTGTTTAACTTCCTTCACTAACAATCTATCTTAAACAATCTGTGAAGATTTGACTTGTCTTTAGCTGTCGTCAGCAGATTTAGTATTTTTCATTAGATAGATAGATAGATAGATAGATAGATAGATAGATAGATAGATAGATAGATAGATAGATAGATAGATAGATAGAT
>CAEFZY010043063.1:0-12273 GCA_903066815.1 Brachyrhaphis roseni
AAGAAATTAGGTACCATATGCCAGTTAGAGGCAAGAGGGCAGTTTATCCAGAGAAAACTGCCTTGTTGAACTTATGATGTTAGATGTAAATGTTTGAGTCAATTGGTACGATGAAAAAGTAAAAAAAAAAAAAAGTGTCACTTGAATGAAAATGACATTTTACTTTATTCTTCTGTAATGTTAGAAGAATATTTCGGTTTAGTCAAGGGTCCAAAACTGTTTGACATGTAGTGAAGTCAAAGAAACGTGTGAAGAATAATCAGAAGCTGTAAAACCGGCCTTTCTGTCCAGCATTTGTTTTTTCTAAGTGTTCATGTAAAGAAGGAAAAATGTAAATGTAAATTGTGAAAGTTATTAAAGTATTTGTATTTCCATGTTTCTAAGGTCACATAAAAAACATGGAAACTTTTTGTTCCTGTTGCTTGTGATTATTGAAAATGTTCATAAAAAAGCATAAACATGTAAATATAAGCCATTGGCACAACATTATTGTAACATGTGAAATCAACAGTTCAAGATTTTCCATGTAACATTTTATATTTATTTGTGTTATACGTTGTCTTAAGCTTTTAGATAAAGAGAGATTTGTCAAAAATAAATTATCAACCTGTTTATGAATAAATTGATCAAATCCAGCTTTACTCTTTTTGTGGGGAGGCTTCCCAAGACGTTCCCAGGCCAGCTGAGGAACATGGTCCTTCCAACGTGTCCTGGGTCTTCCTCTGGGTCTCCTCTCTGTTGGTCATGCCCAGAATACTTTACCAGGAAGGAGTCCAGGAGGCATCCTAACCAGATGGTCAATCTACCTCGACTGGCTTCTCTTGATGTGGAGAAGCCGGACGACCAAGCTACTCGCCCTGTGTTTAAGGGAGAGTCATGACACCCTTTAGAGAAAACTTATTTTGCACGCTTGTATCCGTGATCTTGTTCTTTTGGTCGCTACCCATAGCTTTTGGCCATAGATGAGGATAGGAATGTAGATCGACCGGAAAATCGAGAGCTTTGCCATTTGACTCAGCTCTCTCTTCACCATGACAGATCGGTTCAGCGCCCACATCAGACTCAGCACCAAACCTCTTATTGACATCCTCCTCTGTTTTTCTCTCATTCGTGAACAATACCCTGAGATACTAAAACTCCTCCTCTGGGGACAGCAGATCCCTTCCCTGATCTGGAGAAGACCCTCTAACCTTTTCCGGCTCAAAGCCAGGTTTGGAGGCACTGATCCTCATCCCAGCCTCCTCAATCACCTTCAAACTGTTCCAGTGAAAGCTACAGATCACAATCTCATGACCACAGCATGTGTAAAAATTAGAGACACCAAAACAGGTCCCCTCAAAACCACGGCTGTGCCTAGAAATTTTGACCGAAAAGGCTATGAACAAAATCAGAGACAAAAGACAACCTAGATGAAGTCTGGCTCTTACTGGAAATTAGCCCGATTTACTGCCAGCAAAGCAGTCCAACGTTTTGACACTGATCGTACAGGGACCTAACATCCTGTATCAAAGGGCCTGGTACCCCATACTCCCAGAAAGTCGTCCACAGGATTCCAAGAGGGATACGGTCAAACATCTTCCCCAAGTCCACAGGACACATGGAGACTGGTTGAGTGAACTTCCAGAAACCTGCTGAGGGTGTAGAGCTGGTACAGTGCTCCATCAAGAGGAAGAAAAGCACACAGCTTCTCTTGAGTCTGAGATTCCACTATCTGGCGGACCATGTGACCCTCTGTAGTTGGAACAGTATCCCCATTTTGAATAGGGGGGATCACCACCCCGGTCTTTCAATCCAAGAGAACCGCCCCCATTGTCCACGCAATATTACAGAGCTGTATCAACCAACACCCCCACAGCATCCAGAGCCTAAAGGAACTCCAGGTGGAGAAGATCCAACTCCTCCCAGTTGGATCTCCTCCAACTGGGAGGAGATCCTCATTGGCCAATGAGGATTTGGCAATGTAGCATTTTACTATATGAGCATGAGCAAGTAATAGCTGAAGCAATCATAACACTTCCATGAAGTAGCTTTTTCATTCTATGTAGGGCCAAAGTCAGGTTCAACGTGTCCTGTGTCCATTTCATGTGTGTTTGGTCTGTTCACCTTTTGGCAAAGCGAGACAAAAGAGAAGAAAGAGGATGATGGAAGAGAAGAAAGTAAAGCTGAAGACTACTGTGAAAGTAGCGAGGAGGATGAGTACAACGGGAAGACAGAAAGAGGTTGTGCAGTGCTGGGAAATAGGCATTTTCTCAATGTAGCAAAAATGAGTATAAGAGATTACCTACCAAGATGCTTCTTATCTGTGATTCACTGACAGATAAAGAAAATTAGATTTGTACATCAAAAAACAAGGCAGTTCAAAGTGCTCATGTTCAGACCGACACGTTTGAGAGACATCTGTCCTTCTGAACCCGCTGGTTCATCAGTTCTTGTTTGTTACGACATACACGTTCTAAAAAAAATCATATCTGAACTTTCTGAGGTCAAGTGACCTACATTTACATTTGCATACAACCAAAACCCTGTTTGGCTCTCAGTGAATCATTGCCCTTCACCTGTACTGCAGAGTATGTGGTGCTTTTTTTTTTTAAAGCTGAGTGGAAATTTCAAGTAGGGGTTATGAGACGAAACACCAAATGCAGCAGCATGGAAAACCCAGCAACCCAGAGATCAGGACGGGTCTGCACTTAAATTGGTAAGTTAGAACTTAAAAGTAGAAGCAACTTCTTTCACATTCTGCTGCTCATTTAAATATAGTTATGTTTTTTGAATGACAGTCAGGTTTTTTTTTTTTTTTTCGTAACTTTTCCAAATGAAAAAGCCAGTGCGTGGAACTTCCTTGGACTTTTTTTTACTGGGAGTGTTTCAGCTCTGACTTCCTTGTGCGGTCTCTCACTTCTCTAACAACAGCAGTGGGTGTTTGAATGACCTTGCCAGGAAATGTGCTAAGAAGCACTATCCAATTGTAGAGTGGAGTGACAAGTTGGCTCAGAAAATGAGCCCCGTCGGAGGAGACGCGCAGAGGTTTAATGAATCTGACCTGTTAAGATCCCGCAGGCGAGAACTATGGCGTCCGGAGGCTGGATCTGGTTCCTAGCTGGACTCCTGTCTCTGGCATGGGCTGTGGATCACGGTGAGTACTGACCACCACACCGGCTGGGGGATTATTCACACTAACACAAAGTGCTTTTGACACAGGGGTGACTTGTAGAGCCAGGTTCTGTCTCTGTGGAGCTAAAATGTGGTAAAATGTAATGCAGTTGTTTGGATCAAAGGACTCGCTGACTCTGTGAAATCTGACTGATTTCAGTTTCAGTAGAGGTTGAAAAAAAAAAACAAGCAGTTTTTCTTTTAGAGATGATTACAAAGAGCAAAATGTCAAAACTGTAAGCGATTTAAAGTCTTGAAGATGGCTTTATTTGCTAAATAATAAACCAGCAGTACAAGTTTTAGTCATAAAAGGCTAATAGTCTTAGGAAGACAGAAAGGTTTCATGTGACAAAAACAACATCTGTGGTTTCCTCTAAACCAGTTAAACAGGTCATTCAGAAATCTCTTCAACAATGAAATTTTTTTTATATGATTTCAATAAATCAGATCTTCAGCAAGTGAGTTTATCAGAAAAACGGAGTTTTAAAAAAATTTACTTTTACTCCCTACTTTTAAGCTTTTGAAGAAAACAAAATGTTTTTCTTTTTATCTCTTTGTGGATAAAAAAAATAATCATCAGCTCTAGTTAGTTATTAACACATTTGCTCTTCCAGTGGAATGCAGCGCAGTAACAACTGTGTAAAAATGACAAAATAACGCCAAGCAATAAAGGCTGAAAGTGAATCAGTATGAACCGTAACCAACACTATGCGTTTATACACTAATTCGACCTTGTGTTGAAACACTGTGACTATTTGCATGTGTATTAAAATTATTCTTTTATTTCCCGCTAGACATGAACATTCAGAGTAAAGTAGAGCCAAAGTCAAATTATTTGTTTGTGTGCAAAGTTTTAGCCAATAAAGTTGATTCTGATAACAGAGCACATCACTTTTAGACTGCAGGTTGTTTTTAGGCTTTTAAAAAGTACAATTGGAGTTATCAGATTCCTCCGCAATGTAAGCAGCTCAACGTTTCTGTCCATGTTCTTTAGACAAGGCTTAAAACTATACTTTCCTCTAAATTATCCAGGTTTATCTCTGTAGCGAAGCTGCTAAAGGCTCAGGCCGCTGCAGGACTTGTTGAGCCCGTTTTGTCACTCTGCTTGTTTCTCCTACTACTCTCCAATGATAATCTGTGCGCTTACAGTTCGTTTTCTCTGCACATAGAAAAAAAACACACTTCTGAAAGGTGTTCCATGTTTTGAAAAATGAAACATAAATAGCTTTGGAAATCCTTTCCCACCTTTAATGCGACACACCGTTGAGTTGAACTGAAACACGTAGAAAACCTTTAGGAGTGGAAACGGACGCTTTCAAACCAATCCTGTTCAGACTTATTCATTTCAGCACTCATTCTTATGCCTAACATAAATTAATAAGTACAGTCAAGCAGAAATAAAATGTTGTCGTTTCAACTGAATTTTGTAACTTTTGCTAATTTCAAATATTTTTTAGCTGAAGCCATTGATTACAGGCATTTGGTAACAGCTCCAATGGATCTCAGTGTACATATGTATACTGTAAGTTAGGAAAAAAATAAAAAAGTATACTTGTGGGATGGCACAATAAACACAGTCGTCTACGATATCAAAAAGTTGTAAAAGCAACAAGGCAGCATATGGCAAACTTAAAGGTTTCGAAAAACAGACACAAACTGTTGAGTGTGACAAGAACACTAAAGAGCTGAACGTGTGACAACAATCCTATTATTCTCCATGTCTGGAATAAGAAAAACGACTTTAAATCACAATCCATGCTTTCCTCCAAATCCATGTGGACGGAGGTATTGTGATCTGACGACACTAAAGGGGGAGCAACTCTGTAGGATTTGACGCAAAGTGAAACAAGTTGCTTTGTAGCATCGTGCTCATTTCTTTCTGATCTAACTAGTGTTTTTGTCAAAGAAATGACCCTTCAAATGACAGTTTCGACCAGAAAACCTTCAGGTTTCTGCCAGGAGAGTGATTCGATTATAAAGAAAAGCCGTGAGTTCGATAAAGATCAACAAAAGTCTCAGCTCACAAGAGGAAAATGAAAGTTGTGGCGTGACCAGAGTGCAAAACTGAAGCTCACTTGGCAAATCCAAACTGGGGTCTCACTTACTGAGACTACATGCCGAAACTCAATAAGTCTTTATTTAAGTGCTGAATTTATTGATCTGCACATTAGCTGACAACAATCAAGTTATTGCACATTATTCATTTATCTTTTTTCCCATCTCAGTTGTTTTTCAGTTAAATATTATGGGACACTTTTATGTGAATGTAAAGTGGAAGGTATTTATTAGTGGTGTTTTATGAGGGGTGCGAACACTTTCAACTTAAAAGTTAAGCTTTCTGGAAAATAACAAAAAAAAAAAAAAGACATATTGTGTGCAATATGTATGTCAAATTGCAATAAAGGATCCCCACTGCATATTTCTTTGCGGTTTTAGACAAGTTTCTGACATTACTGCAGTATTTCACGGTAGAGACACACAAAACAAAACAAAATCTGTTAAACATTGGTGGGTTTTTGATATGGTTGAATTGGGAGGGAGGGATGGCTTGAGGTGGACCACACCTCAACCCCAAAGGAGTTTTTTTTCCTTTATTGCCCCACCTTGAATGGAAAGTGACCCTGAACTTAGTGATGGACAATCTGGAGTTAAATTTTAGGACTATGTTGGTGGTTTTTGTGCCTTACAGTCTCTAGTTCAAAATTGTACATCCAGTTGTTCAGAATTTAGCTGAATAATTTCAAATTTGACCCACTTAAAACGCATTATGGGATTTATAAAGACCTTTACTGTAGCTGTTCAAATAAAACAAACAAACAAAACATTTCTAACGTCTTTTCTTGAAGTTAGAAAACCCCTGTATTTTAGGGCAAATGTAAAATCATTCATGAAACCGTAACTAAGTTGTTTTATTGTCACAACAGATCATTTTAGCAAGATGCTTCAAAATTAATTGGTACATCAACCCATCCAACTAGATCAACGGTTATATATGCATTCAGCTCATGTTTCTCATGAGTTAGGTTATGGGAACTTTGTCGAGGATGTGGGGGTTTTTGTTGTGTTTGTTGAGTAAGAAGCTGCGGATCAGCAAGGTGACATTCAGGCAACAACTGCTAATGATGTAATCGCTGTGGTTTTTCTAGTCGTTGTACAATTTATGTTGTAATAATAACCAGTTACAATTGTACTATCGCTAGGAGTCCCCCAAAAAAATACATATATATGCATATTCTTACACTGGTGAGTGAGTTCTTTTGTGAGGTGTTAAAGCCACATTAGTTTCTGTGTGTAATTTCCACCAGTATAATATCATTTCTTACATCATTTGGCCCCCACACCCACCCACACAAGTGTTGCACCTGCAGCCAGACGCCCAGTCCATCAGAAACAACGCCTTCCTGCATGTAAACATATTGAGACTTGACTCAGAAACTGTTGTGCGAATATTCAACCCGCTTTCAATTGACTTCTTCTTTTTCCTTTGTTTTAAACTCATTATACATTAAAATCTTTACTGAATCAGCCAGTTCTCTCATGCTGCCTCCGCTGATGAGCAAACGAGGCGCAGGCTTCAGACTCGACCTCCTGCCGCTCTACAGGAAGCAAGAAAGACGTCAGCACGGCACGAAAACATGGAAATTGTTCACACAGGAAGACTGTGCTGTGACAAAAGGCAGCTTTGCATAAGTTGTGCAAAAAAAAAGAAAGAAGAAATTTCCCAAGCAAACGGTTCTGTCTAAGACTTTCAGATGAGTAGAGCTCTCTGTAGGTTCCAGGCAAAAACGGTGAAAATGAAGGAACATTTCCTAGTCCGGAAACAGTCAAGGAAAAATTATAATAATAATATGATCCAACGTGGAATAACAAACAGAAAAAGAAATAGTACTGCAACGGAAGTGCATAAGTTGGAGGAAAATGCAAAGAATGAGTGGATAGCTATGACATAATTTGTTCATTACATATGATTTCTAATTTACAATATAACTAATTAAGACAAGCAATCACTTAGCTTTGTTTGTAGTGCTGGTAAATATTATTAGGCAGCAATGTAGTGTCAAAAATAAAACAAAAAAAAATAATCCAGAATAAAACATGTTTGACTTGCTTTCATAAAGGAGGACGGGAGTGTAGGACAATTTAAGAAATCATTTGTGAGGGTCTGAATTGTTTTTGGTTTGTTCATTATTTCTGTCTTATTTATTTAGTTTCTATTTTTTCATTAGATCCGCCATGTTTCTGTGATCCTTTGCTGCACTCCTTTCTTTGTTACTCCAGACAGTTCAACTATGTTTTCATGTTTAGTTATTCTTTAGTGTTAGATCAGCTTCTGATTTGCCTTAGTTCAGTCCTTTAGTTACTTTAGTTTTTCTATGTTCCTTATGTCTGGTTTTTTATTGGTGTTCGATTCATTTTCCTAGTTACCCAGTTTGTGGGCTCTCCCTCGCCCCTTGTGCCACTTTCTCTCTCTCTCTCTCCTCTTACACTTGCAGCCTGTTTTTAATCAGCCATGTCTTCCTTGTTTAGCAATCAAGCTCCCTAGTTCTTGATTGCTAAACAAGCACTGAGGAGCTATATACACACACACACACATATATATATATATATACATATAAAACTCATTCTCAGTCACTCCTTGCTGGATTCTTCCGTTAAATTCCTCCGATACGCGCCTCATTTTCCCGCTGCCTGTTTTGTTCCTGCTTGCGGTTCATCTGGCTGCTTGTAAGTTTTGTTTAGTCATCACTTTACGGTTAAAACCTTCAGCGTCCACTCGACGTCTGCCTCCCTGCCTATAGGTCAACTTCAACAAAACATGACATTATCAGTTCATAGTAATATTATGATCATATCTGAGTAATGTGCACTCTTTTTGCTACGTAATGTCTGTTTGGTTTGAGCAGTCGGTCGCTGCAGTGCAGCGTGTTGCGTTGGTATTATAACATGTTTTTTTTTTTCCTTCCTGTTTTGAGAACATCTGCAGGTCATGTACAGAGTTGTCCAATCAAGGGACTAAACACAAGAACAAAGAAAACAGCCTTTATTATGCAATGAGAGAGGATTTTAGCAGCACCTTGTGCAGTTTGCTGACAATTTACAGAGTCAAAATTGCACAAAGAAATCTTTTTAGATTTATTTTTTAAATCTTCTATAATAAAATCATGGAATGCAACAAAAATGTTACAATCAGTCAGATCAGAAGTTTAAAGGTGTACCTGAGAGGAGTATGCATGTGTAGGTGTCTGCAAACAAAATGAACTTAGAAGTGTTAACATATAATTGGAGAGACTCAGCAGGTGTTACACATCACCATCAATGACTGAAAACACAAGTAAATCATCAACCCAACCACAAGGTCGGAGGCGACTGTGGCTCAGTGGCTTGAGGAGAAAGTTGTGAGTTAAATTCCAGCTCCCTCTCTTGCACTTGTTTAGTCAACCAGTGTGCTGTCAGGTGGATCAATGTGTAACTGAGTCACTCTGAAAGCACTTTAAGTTTTCTGTGTGGCGTAAAGGAGTAAATGCTAAACCGAAATCACAAGGAATTAGCCGGAGAGTGTACAACAACTCATTAAAGTCTATTTATTTCTCACATTTTCTCCTGCATTTGGTAGTTTTTCAGGATACATGTTGCATCAAAAATATATTTTCCCAGGTCTCATTTTAACAATGACAGTTAGACTTAATGTTTAACATATCAGATAAATGTAGGATGCAAATTGCTTTTGTCTGATTGTAGTTTTTTTAGTGTTTGTTTTGGTCATGAGTCAGACTCTACAATTCTGCAACTTCCAAAAGAGATTCAGAGTAAACATGAAGCCCAAATGTTAATGGAAAATAACCCAACACTATTGCATCATTCAGTGACTTGTTGTGCAATTTCTTCTTTATGTGTTTAAAACGGGTCATCTGCGCGTCTTGTGAGTTATTTGGTCATTTTCTCTTTCTGTTTTGTATGCATGTTTGAAATGATGTTTTTGCTTTTGTTCCTTTTGTCAGAGGTTGTGTTTGTCAGGTTTGGACATTCCAGGATTTCTTTGCTGTCATTCCTAGGCGGCAAAAAACAACAAAGTTCCCCGTAGAAAAGTGGCCATGAATAATAGGATATGTTTGTTTTTCCTCTGTATGTCATTTTGTAATTGTTCATCCATTTTGGAAACGTGACATTTTGTGTTAAAGCAAACAGTGCCACGTGGACATTTGACACTTCTTGGCAGGTTTACACTTAATCCTGTACCTGGAGGCTCTCTGCATGTGTTGCTTAAGTGTCCAGTAACATCTTCACTGTATTTTTTATTTATTTTTTGCTAAATTTACAGCACGTAAAATGTTCAAATAAGCCCAAATCTTATCAAAAAATAGCTCTGAAAATGCAACACAAGCCACTAAAATGCCACTTTATTCCATCCGTAAATATGCAACATTTGATTGAACAAAAAACGGGCCACAATCAGCTCCAAGTGGATTTCGGTTTGACGGTTGCGTCTGTCTGAAATGACAGCAGCAGTGCCACCGTGTGGCCAAAAGAATAAATGGGAAAAAAAAGTGAAACGAGGATTCAACTGAACTGAACTGAACTGACTTACACTTTACGAAACTGAAAGTAGGAACAGAGCTGAGCTGAATTCACCTCAGTTATATAGAAATAAATGGCTGCATTTTATCCTTGGCAATAAATCTTTTGGAATGCAGTTGATGTCATATTTGCAAGAAATAAATAATTTATTAATTATTATTATTATTATTATTATTATTATTATTATTATTATTATTATTATTATTATTATTATTATTCAGGCAGCACTCTGACTTTTTTTCTGTGCACTGCCTCATTCAGACCACCAGAGGGAAGCAGACACCTACCATGTGAGTGCTGGTCACTTGTTTGTGCTGAGTTGCCAGCTCGCCGGCGTTCATTCCGAGGTGAAGTGGAGCAGAGGGGCCGGTGAGCGGCTCCCCGGTGGGGTGGAGGTCAGAGACGGGTCGCTGTGGTTTCTGCCCGTGCAGATGACTCATAATGGAAGCTACACCTGTGAAGACAGGTGAGACAACATCCCGCACATATACGTTCATACGTTTACCCTGGACTGTCTTGAAAATCCTGAAAGGAATCATCTCTACAGACTATATTATGCTTTTCTCTGGAGTGTTTTAAGTGTTTTCTTTCTTTTCTTTCACCCTTCTTTTTCTGTAGGAATAAAACGAAACCATCAAAAAGACGATTTAGAGTTTCAGTGTCCTGGTCAAGCTGTCCTGATCCAAGTGAAGAGATTTTGGCCACAAAGGAAACAAGTGAAGCTCTTCAGTGCAAACAGAACGAGATCTTCACACTGAATCTCCCAAGGAAAATACGATGGACGAAGGTTTTTTTTTTTTTTTTATCTTGTAACTAGTTTTCCTGTTATAAAATGGTCACACATCACTGGCTTTGTAAGTAGTTATCAATGACAAAGATCGCATTAGGAAGTGAACAGAAAACTTTGATGTCAGCAGAAGTTTGAAGCTGAAAGTTGTTTCATAACTGCGGCTGAAAGCAAAGCTGTGATTTGTGGGTTTTTCACCCCCATCATGTCGGATTTTTCCTGACTCAACTAGTGCAACACTGCCCCCTTTTGACATACCTTGCACAATGCATCTGCCTAAACAAGCAACATGGGCATGCAGTGCGTGTAAAGCATCTCACATTTTGTTTCATTACAGCCACAAATTTACAGGTATCTCCAATATATTTTTTCAATGAAACGCACATCTACATCCTGAATGTTGTTCTTAGCAATGTTTAGGTATTTATTTATCTCTTTTTGTCATACGCTGCTGCCATATTTCACCATAAGATATTTGCCACTTTCCCTTCATGGCTTACAGCAGACTGACAACAGAACCTCTCCAGGCCTTGTCTTTAACAGCTCTCTTCCCGCCACTCTTCCATTAAGAGCAGCTTGCCGGAGTGCGCAACTAATATGTCTTATGTTTCCTCCCAGTTTCTTTCTTATGAACAAAGTTCATAAGAAAGTATTTCTTATGAAAGAAAGTATTTCTTTCTTATGAACTTTGTTCATAAGAAAGAAACATTTACCATAACTGAGGAAAATAAGGTCTGTAAATGATGTATTGTTTTCATTTTGAACCTCCTGGATAAGTCGTTATTATGTTCTTGGAGTGATTGACTGAAGTCTTATTGCATTGTGAACTTTCCCAGGCTGATAGCGCTCCATAACGTTGTTAAATTTCTTTAGAGGACAATAATATGTTGCTTTTTGAGATTTTTTTTTTTTTTTTTTAGCCTACTGTGATTTATTGATTCTGCACTTCTGGCAATAGCCCACTCAGGGTTTAGCTACCACAAAAGAAATAAAAAAAAAATGCGGCGTTACATTATGCTAAATCATGGTTTAGCATAAAGTACCTCTTCACGTCAGACCGTCCAAGGTTTTGCCTAGTAAAATATTTCATCGTTTAAAAACTTTTTTGTGTGCCCTCTCAAAAATTAGCTTGAGGTAAAAAAATAAAAAATAAAAAATATTGTTTTTTATTAAGTTGCATCTTTGGAGCAGTCAAAATCATTTCAGCTCATAAAATCAGCTAGAAAAAAATGACTACTCTCTCAAAATTACTACTTTTTCAGTCTTATAAGAGCACATTTCTGCTGGGATAAATGTTCCTTTGTGATTTTCCTCTGTAAATCACTTTTGCAAACCGTTAAAAAAGTAAAAGAAACTATTTAATTTTTCGTCATTCTCCCAAAAAGATAAAAAAGAGAGAAAAGAGTGCATTTTGTTTGCACACAGGACTGTCAGCAGGTGCAGCCGGATGGAGAGTCCGTCTTTCTGAACACAAACGGCTTCCTGAGGCTGGTGGACGTTTCGGCAGCAGATGCAGGAAAATACACGTGCCACGTAGACGTTACTGTAGACGGCCGGAATTACACCGCAGCACGCAGCGTCCAGATGACTGTCAAAAATGGTACTGTACATCTCCAATTTGGCCACACACCGGTTTAAGTGAAGGATTTTTGTGATATCAAAATAGCTTTCTTTTTTTTTTTTTTTTTTTTTTTAGACTTTATTTTTATTAGTTTTTAAACATACAGGTACACACAAACAAACACAAGGGCTAGAGCAGG
>CAEFZY010043069.1:0-43955 GCA_903066815.1 Brachyrhaphis roseni
GGCCTGCTTAATAATGTGGAACATCCTTCTTAAGTAGATTTCCTTTAATTGAGCTCACCAGACAAACTAATCAACCAGCTTTCTGAAATTAATTATAGTGATTCAAAGAGCCCTGACACACAATACCATCTATAAATTTAATAGCACAACAAAAAATTTTATCTTTATGACACTTAAATCCAATTTGCATAATAATTTGGAACACGGTGTAAGAAGAATCCCTCCTTGACAAACTCATATGAAACACATTCATTTTTTGGACAAGCAATTTAGTATTCCTTATTTAGAATATTTTAATACAGGACATACAATGTCATATCTTCTTTGCCTTAATGTTGGCTAATGAGGCAGAAATATCTCACCAAATGTCTAAGGCTATGCTGTGGGCGTCACTAACTTCACCATTATAATGGTGTTGGTTTGTCTGATGTATGTTTCGAATGGAGTTACACTTCTGCATTAGAGGAGCAAACTTGCTACGGTGTCAGGTCAGTTGTTCAGAATAAAATTCATATTTTTCTTATTTACTTTTCTCATTGCCTCTTCAGTTGCCCATTGCTAGCTCTGAGTCCTGAAGGCAGCTGGTGAACACAGCTGACAAAGATGTAAATTTTAGCAGCCAGGATAAACTTTGGTTCACGTATTAAACAGAGGAAAGTCTAAAAAGACATCTGGTCTAAGCAATGTTAACGAGTACCATAATGACAGAGCATTTCTGTCAAGGCTGGGCCTCAGAAAGCCCAGAGCTAATTTAACCTGTGGTACAAATTTCACTAAGAACAGGCGGTTTATTGGATTAAAAGTTAATTGTTCATGTAGACTTTCTGAAATGCTTTTAGAGATCCAACAGTGCCTTGTCCTACTTAGACTACACTGAATAACAAAAAGTAAGTATCCCCTTATATAAATTGCCTAACAGAGTATGTATACCCTTAAACTTGTTCTCCCTTTTGTGATTTTACAGGACACATGACGAGGCTGTGATCTAAACCATTGCATTGTAGCTCCTACTGCATGTCCAGGGTTGCTGTCCTGTTTTCAGTTGTACCTCCACCCTTGACTCAATTTCTTTGCAACCTTTAAGATGCTTTGTAATTGAAATGCAATGTATCTAGATCTATCGACCATGACATTAACTCTAAGCTTTACTTTAGAGCTCAGCTAATTGCTCAGTTGAGAAAACTGACTTTAGCTGCAGATTTCTGAGGCTCTTAGGGAATTACCACATGCCTTTTGCCTTTTCTTTTTTATTATCGCTCTTCTTGCTTTGCCTATCAGTTTAATTGTGTGAGTCACGATGAGGTAGGCTTGACTCTTTGCTATACTATTTCCATTTTCAGATAATGAATTTACTGTCTGTTGTGCTCTTTGGCCTTCATGATGCTGTTTGTTCACAAATGTTCTCTAGCAACACTCTGAGGCCTTCACAGAACCGCTGCATGACTAAAATGAGATTATAGGTGAGAAAAGACTCAAAGGCATTTGGACTTTTATGTTGGGGTTTCGGAGTAAATGGTGCTTACAGTAAATGCAGGCCACACATTTCAGATTTGTATTAGTAAGAAATTTAGAAAGTCATATATACTGTATCTTGTTCTTCATAGTTATGTCACCTTCTTTGGTCTTCCACATAAAATCCCAATAAAAACACGTCAGTTACGATTGTAACTTGACTACATGTGAAAGAGAAATTAATACTTTTAAAAAGTACTCTGCTGGTTTCTGTGTATTAAGACAGCAAATTAAACTTTTTCCATGTTGTGTGCCAGTTACAAATGCATGCAATATAGCATACACAGTTAAACTGAGTGCACTTAACCATTTCTGTGATCCATCTGTGTGAGAGAAACCAATAAACAGCTTTTCATGATCAACACTGCTAATTATCCAACTATAGTTTATTTTCCTCCGAATTATAAAGTCTTCAAGTCAGGGGAACCTAAATGGCTGCAGTTCAAAGGCTTCCTCCACCACTCATACTTATAAAATAGTGAGTATGTGCTGGCAGCTCTAGCTACTACTTAGTGAGGACAGTTTCTTCAAACACACCAGGGATGTGGTTTTTGCCTATAAAAAGACCAAAGCCTTACTGAGACTTTCAAGGCTTTAAAAATGGAGCAGTAATTCAAGTTCGCCAACAGAGAGTGCTGTGGGATAACCTTACGGTTACCTGGAGGTTCTCCTCTGCTTACAATTAGGAATAATCCTCCCAAGGTTTAGGAGCGTTATTGTCTATTCTATTGAAATTCTTGGTAACTAACATAACATGGAACATATGCAGTGAAAAATGATATGTTAAAAACTTAACAGCTTGCAGAGGGGCCCCAGGACTTGCGACTCAGGTCAAATTAGGAGTCTAGAGAAAAATGCTGAAGCTCTTTTCTTCCCAATGTGTCTCCACTCACATGCATGTGTGTGAGTGGGCTTTCTTTTTCTTTCTTCTTTCTCTTTTTTTTCCAGACATGATTCACACCTGGAGTTTTGCTGTGACCAGAGGAGGGTTTTTTTAATGTGTCCCATTCTGTGGTCTGTTTCTGTGTGTAACCAAACACCTCTACTCTACTGCTTCTATTGTCTTATTTCAGATTGAAGAGGGAAAAATCTGGCAGGTGTTCCTCCCCTCAGGCTACAGACTTCAGAGTTCGAGGAAAATAGAGAGCTCAAGCTGAAATGAAATGAAAGGGAACATGTATACAAGTGTACACACACACAAATACAAAAAAATAAATATATTGCAAGCATAGGTTGACATGCATGTTTAAGTGTGTCACAAGATCACACAACCAGTGCTGTTACATGCAGTGTAAACATGTCTGAGGGTGTGTATTAAATACTCATTACAGAGGACTGGGCAAGCTCTGGGAGAGACTGGGAGAGAAAACAAACAAACCCCACAGGGTGGCTGAGAGGGTTGGTGAAGGCTCGAGGGAGGCCTCTCCCAGAGTAATTCAAGTTCAATAACTGACCCTTAACCTCACTCTAACTCAGGTTACACTTCTGGTGAGACAGATTATAGGCACAGTTTCCTCGCAGCTGTGGATACTATACCTCTACAGAAGCTTTATGCACACAACGCAGACACAGTACCAATAACAAAAAAGGTCAGTTGGTAATGTCAACAATCAAGCGAGTATTCTTGAATATCAAATGGCAACATGGATGACAGGTTTCCAGTCTGCACACATGTTGGTATGATGTAAAGAAACTGGGACCACACAGAGGCCTTTCACAGCCAGGAAGCAGAAGACATCATTCACCTGCAGAGCTGCAGCTGGGCCAGTTTCACTCTGTCAGAAAGGACTCATTACATGAATGTCAAAATTATCAGAGAAGGAAAACACGGCCTCCTCGAACTACTGATAAACCCAAGGGATGTTCCAGGTTGCACTGGTGTGAAGCAAGGAGGATCTGTGGAGGCCCATCATGTCAGGAAAGTGACCAGATTAAAGTTTTAAACAATAAAAATAACATTTATATGTGATTAACATAACTTGCAAGAATATTCATAGCTCTTGAGTTTCAAGGGATATGAATAGCAAATATTTTGTTGGGATTCTATATGGAGGAAAAGGACAAATTAGCAAAACGACTATCTGTATGGAGATTTTCAAGTCTTGCAATATTTTCTGTTGCTATATCTAAATTACTGCATAGTAGTTATGCTCTATGGTTGCGGTTATTGTCCAGGTGTTATGTGAATCGGTGCCTAGTCTTTAGTAATGCTGACTATTCCTTTCTGACTCTCCATTTGTAGCTCCATCCATCTTCCAATCAAATCTCACCAGCTTCCCTATTCCTGCTGAATCAAAGCATTCCCAAAGCATCCATCACCATGACATCACCATGTTTCACTGTACCGTTGGTATTCTCCGGGTGTCAGAGTTACTTTTCGACCATTGAGTTCTTCATATAGAACTAAAAGTCACATTTTTGCTCTCATCAGACTAGGTCACCCTTTCAACATGTTTGTTGTTTCCCTGACATAGACACGCCATACTGTGAACCACCCATCTTATGGCTTTGTTTCAACAATGACCTTATTCAGGTCACCTTTCATAAGGCGGAGTTTGTGGATTTCATGCGCAATAGCTGGCATTTTTTTCCCATGGAGTTACCATGGGCCTCCTGGATACTTCTCAGAATAATTCTCTGCTTGCCAGTCCTGTCAGTGTCAGTTTAGGATGGCTGCCATGTAATGGTAGGTTTGCAGCTATGCAGAAATCTTCTTTCTTGCATTGTATTCATGATACTGTTTGTTAAATAATATCATCGATTAGTCATCCAAGGCGTAAGTAAAACAGCTTTATTCAAAACAAAATTAACTAACACTGGATTGGATTTCAATCTTGGATTTCAAGAAATGGAGGACTGATTAGCTAACTACACTTTTCTGATTTTTACTTTGTAAAGAAAATGTAAAAAGCATGTATCATTTTTATTTCTATTCACATAAAATCCCCAAAAAGTCCCTTGAAGTTTGTGTCTGTATTGTGGCAAAAAGTGGAAAATTTACAGGGTATGAATACTTCAGCAAAACATTATAACTGTGCATACTATTAAGGCAGCTTCCTAGTCACAAAAGTTATCACGAAGCCTCAGACGTGCCATTTCCAAAGCAACTAATAGGTTTTCCTGTGTTCGAATGAATATTTGCTCAACAGTATATGTCTTTTGCATGAATATAGAGTTTGCAACTTCGAGAAGAGGCCAGCAGAAGGGCTGCAGATGCCACGGTTGTGGCTGCAGCCTAAAAATGGTTCACATCCCATGCTGTGTTAGCATAACCACTGTCACGTGTTTGAGGCGGACACAGGGAGGGAAAAAAAGATGGTGCTATTTAAACTTAGCCTTCACAACAGAATAATGAGCAATACTAAATTAGAAGAAAAAATGACTGCAAATCAATTGTCATTCTTTTCATCTGCTTCCCTCCCAGGTAATGCTTTGACTGAGAGACAAAGTCATACCAGACATCTGTGCCTCGGGCCATTGTGATGCATAACAGCAGATGGGGCTGCAGGCCTGTCACAATGCCTTTATTTTATCTTTTCTTTTGTATTTAACCACTGCCAGCACAGGATGACATAAAAAATCGGACTGAAATGTTGAGTTGACAAATCAATCAAGTGTGCAGATATTGTCAAATTAGGATGATTAAACTATGATTAAACTATCCACTATGAAGATGATACATTCATTTAAATCATTCTGAGAAGCTGGTGATATGCAACATCATGAAAAATGTGTTCGAAGTCTCTCATGCCTGCTGATTTCAGCCCCTATAGAAATTTTTGCATTCATCTACAAGTTATGCAATATCCAACTACAAACAGACAAAAAAGAAACTGGTATACGTGTGTAAAAAAATGAGACAAGGATTGATTTAACCCTCTCTCTCCTTACTGTGACTTTGTTATTTAGAGAGTTTGTTATGAACAGATCTGCCAATCAGGATTGCACAGTGCATCTATTGTCCATCGCCTGCTATGGCACAATTCCAGCAATGGCATAAAACTCCTGTCTGCTCTGATAGCAATCTGTAGAAGCAACTCAGCACTGGGCAAAAAACAAGAAGCTGGTTTACAGCCAGTTATTCTTATTTTTTTTTCTCCCCTGAAACAGTTTTAAATAAGGATTAGTTTGGGCTAAGCTGGACATAGGTGTGTGCCTAGGGCCAGGTGCTAAGGATCAGGCTTTGTGCTGCGGTAGAGCTTTTTTCCCCCTTCAAGAGGGGCTAAATCCTTTTAAGAGAGAAAATGTTGATGTTTACATCCTTGCTGTGACCCTATCTTGGCCTTTTCACTCAAGCATTCCTCCCATAGCTGTGACATCTAGCTAAGCTTCAGGACACTGGAGGGTTAGTGAAAACAGCGCTTAATCACAGCCACAGGGCAGCTCCCCCATGATAACAATGAGACCCTTTAACCTCCCTGTGTTTGTGTGTGTTCCCTAATGTAAGTTTGCATGCATTTGTTTCTTTGTTGCAGAAAAAGGATTTCCAGAGAGGCACCCTCATCCTTAACACTCGGATTATGCGGTCATTCATTGTGAAAAAAAGTCACCTTCTGTTTCTCAGACTCAGCATGGAGGTTGGGCAGGAATCCTGTCCAGATAATCACATTTTCAACACATATCCACAGATTTTCTGCAGAAAGTCGTACTTGGTGAAGGGGAGCACTTACTTAGTATGCTATTATTTAATAGGCTCTGAATTAAGAGGCACAGTTCCATTTTTAAGACATCATGCAGCTTTGGCTGTTTTAGATTAACCTGTAATGTAAAAGAAATGTCTTATATTAATTTCTTCTTAATGATGTCAGAAGAGCTTTGCAGTATCTACGTGTTCTTAGAGGTACATTCTATTTTTAAAGATTTTATAGCTACACTTTATGTGGCATGATGTGAGGGGAACAGCTTGAGCTTTATCTAAATCTGTGTTGCCAAAAAAGTTGTAAACTTTAGCGAGGAATGGATGGCTGTTGGTGCAAGCTGAGGGAGGACTGTGGCTGCGGCGTGCTGAACTTGAGAAGACAGGTCAACACAGGTCAACCAAGTGCAGCTTAACAAACATGTGCTATCAAAGAGGAAATTTCCTGTCTGATCTGCAAGTTTTTGTTTCACAGTTAGAGTACGTTCACTAGAAGATCCCAAGGGACTTGTGCAAATAAGTGTCTAGTCAGAGGAACGTTGTTAACTAGTGATCATGTTTGAAAATAAAAAAGAAGGTTTGATCAAGTTAAATAATTGTAATTAAAGCAAACATCAACACTTGCTGTGTTAGTTTCAAAGCAGTTTGTATAGTTCATTCCATATGCACTTTGCATAACTATTATATTTTAATTTCATGCAAAGTTTGATCCAGCAAAATAGCTGCATGCAGCTTTGTCACACAGCAATTAACTACCAGTGAGGTTTTGGCTCGAAATCCATGCAACGTCTCAACTGCTTTGCAGCCATAATTCCTCCATCCTCTTTGACTCCATTACCTGTCAGCCTGCCAGACAAAGGACATATTCTGAGGCGCAACTGTGGTTGCCTTGACATGCACATACAAATGTGCATATACACGTGTGCAGTTTCAGATGCTTCTCGCACTGCATCACAGAATGATTCGTATAGCTACTTTTGTAATTTACTAAGTTACAACACGGTAGGACTGGCAGCACAGCACCATTGTGATGATGTGATAAGAAATTGCTTAGAGGGACATGAAGCGACCTTTCCAATCAGGTGGGATAATGAGCTTAATTGAATGCTAACAGTTAAATGCTGTGTCTGTTTGGCATATAAAGTAAAAAAAAAAAATATATATATATATATATATATATATAAAGTAGGAGGTTTCTTTTGTCTTAGGAAAGGTTGAAAAAATGGTACAAAATCTTATTTCAAGTGGAAAAACAGCAGTATAAATTTTGAGAGTTGCCAGCTATAATAAATATTTTATATTTTCCTCATTCATTTTCAAATCTCAAACTACACTTGTTTTGCACGATATGTGTATCTTGGATACCCTGGCTAATGTTTTAAAGGCATATGTGTTTGGTAAATCACTGCTACGTCTCAGCGGTTGTGTACAAAAGTTACTCAAACTACAAAAGCATGTGTTCATGCTGTATTAACATGAACAAGAATGGTTTATGAGTGCTTCACTGAAAGGACCTCCCCCACCATATTGTAAAGATTTTTCATCACATGAAAACCAACAGGGGGTGGTATGCATACAGGGCGAGTCGCTTCCATGTGCCATGTCTACCAAATTAGTTGGGCCTCGCATCAAGCAGCATCTGGTTCCAATATGAAGCCAGGCGGAAGGGAGGGTGCCTCACTGTGCAGCGGAAAATACAGCCTACTGTACCTTTAAATAGCCCTCAGGAGGCTAGGGATACAGGCGCTATCGGCCTGTCCCAAGAATCTTTCTATCTGGCTTTACACTTCTTCCCTTTGAAAGAGGACAAATGTACAATTAGGCAGGAATGCCTGCAATGCTGTTTTCCAAGCCTATGTTCGCAGAGCTGGCTTGAGCGAATGAAAGATTGAATAGTAGGAGGCTACATGCCATAAACCTCCTTCACTGTTTCGTGGTGAGATGCACCATCGAAGTCGAGCCAGGCTGGGTTTCTCTAGCTCTACTGGTCCATGTTTGGGTTAGCCTCTTGTTGTTCTGGTCCTGCAGCAGTTTACCGAGCCAGGTCTCTGTCTGCGCTGATCTGTGGCTCGAGTCTGTGAAGATCCTTCCTCCTCCTCCTCGTCTTTCCCTGGACAAGAGGTACTTTAGAGCTTACCCATAATTCAAAGGTTTCCATCTCAACCATAATTCACACTGCACTCTACCCTAACTAAAGGGGCTGTCTGTGACTATGGTGATTGCATGTTTGTCAAGCGAATTGTCAGTGCAGCAGTCTCTGTAGGAGGAGGAGGTAGGATCAAAAGCTTGACGACACACTATAAGAATAAGTACAGCAATATCATCCTCTCTACGTATGGCTGATCCAAAGAATAGGAGAACTGCAACAAAAGAGATGCAATTGTTAAACAGAACCAAAATAAATGACAAAAATGTAATTTTCTACTCAAATAGTGGAGCTTATTGGTTGCAGTTTAGAGAATGTGACGGAAGATCAGATTCAGTACTCAGCAAATGTATTAATAAATCTTCCATCACATTTTGCCACGTTACAAACTCAAACTTTAATGGATTTTTATGGCAAAATATGTAACCTGCTTTTCAAAGTTATTTACAAATAAGAACCTGAAGACTGTGAAATATATCTGTATTCAGTCTTCTACCTACTCAGATACTTCTAAATAAAATCCAGCATCCAAACGGAGTCTACCTTTGTGTAACTTGGTCTCAGCATACATAAAGCTACTTTGTGTTACACAACTGCAAACCTATCAAACGATGCCCATGAATACAAACTGAGAAGTTGGACATGAAAAGCATCAATCAGATAAGGAGCCTAGAGGACCATGGTAACTCTGGAGGAGCAGCAAAGACTCAGCTCAAGAAAAAATTGCTGTGCATTCCAAAAATCTGCCCCTGAGAGAAGAGTGGCAAGAGGAAAGGTATTGTTGAAAGAAAGCCTGGTTTCAATTGGCTACAAGCCAGACAGGGACACAGGAACTATGTGGGAGAAGGTTCTGGAACCAAAATGTAAGTTTTTTAGCCTAAATTCAAAGTGTGTGGTAGAAACCACCTGAATGCTCTATAGCTTTAGTAAAATGTGGTTGTGGGAGAAGATTTCTTCAGGGAAAAATGATCAAATGTGATAAAATTAAAGGGTTATGAATACTTCAGCTAAGCACTGTACTTTCTTACCCTTTTCTTTTACATTAAAACACCTAACTTGGTTTATTGTTTTTAAAATGCTAAGAATGGCCTACAATGTGTTTCAATGCATATTGATGAATTTCATCAGTCACCATGGGAAGTTTGTGTCCACCAATCTTGGTTTATCTTAAACTACATTGACAGACCAAGTCTTCTCTGTTCAAAGCACATTAAAAAAATTATTAGGGTTCAAAAAAGAAAGATGCAAAGAGATAGTTGATTAATATTTTAGCATTCTAACACACATTAAGCTTATTTTGTAAAGCATGGATAAAAATATGCTAAGAAATAAACCATGTTCAAACTCTTCTGGAGGGCAATCATAGGAAATCTTGAGCACAGCTAGGCTCTGTGTGTGTTTCTATCTGAAACAGGGAGTTTACAGCGAGTGACACAGTGGGATCAGATAAGACAGATGACAAGGCAGAGGGAATCGATGACAAACTTTTGACAGGTTTGGCCCATGTCTCCAGGCCAAACCCTCCTGCTGACATATAGATCGCAGCACAGCTCTGCAGATACCTGGGTAATGTAAGTGATTAGCCTGGGCGTCCAAAGGGAAAAAGCAAGCCAGAAACGGTCATCTGAAATATCTGGTATTTTCTGCTTAAGACGCACATAGATAAAACGTGAAAAATTGACTCTGCATATCTCATTTTCACTCTCACTTTTGTTATGAAATCCTTGCTTTTAATCTTACATTTTGGAGTAAAACAGATGCAAAAGGAGCAAGAATTCAAGGACATATCCGAAACAGCAGGCGGTCAAACGCTATCCTAGTGCTATTTAACTGGAATTGTGACAGAGACTCACCAACAGACAGGGAAACAAGTGATAACTAGTAAAAGTAATTTTATTAAGTTGTGACTTCCTCCCTTTTCTTTTCTTACATCAGAAGTTCATAGGTCAAGAGGATCTGTCAGCAGTGACAGAAAGGATTATGGGTGAAGGCATTCCATTTGCAGTCATTACTGCTCTCCATCAGCACCTGGTACTCTGTCTACCTCCTTTTTCCTCATCCTCCGTCTCTGTCTGCTCTCTCTCATGTCCTCTGACAGACTAAGAAGCAATTAGTGTCACATTAGCAATTTCAAGTGTACAATTTATTACTCCTGTCAAAGTTGCAAATCCTAATTGATTTTCTTTTATAAGTAAACTAATTTTATCAGCTGTTCTGAATTTATTTAAATCCTATAGCTTGCGTGAAGATCAGGCTGCAGCGCCCCTGTGAAATTTATGAGCAAAGTCTCAACCTTGTCCACAGCTATTCAAAGTGTTACTCCAAATTCCTGGTACATTACAATCACCTATCCAAATACAATACCATAAGAGAAGGAAAATGAGTATAAGCAGCAATGTGAGGTTTGGACCCCTGCACTAGAACCCCAGCCCAGTGGGATTCTTCACATTCCAGGCTGTGCTGGAGCTGGAGCTGGTAATAGATCTGAGCAGGCCTGTTGGGCTCAGCGCACTGTGGCCTGTCCTCTTCTCCACAGTTTTAAAACAAGACGGCTTCTCTCATTGAAACACACGTTTCTGTGAAAAACTTTCTTCCCTGTGTCATCAAAAAAGGGAACACATTTCAATCCTTCTCCCCAGCTTCCTCTCCTGCAACTGTACCGGGATTGTGGGAGTTTACATCACGGCTGAGCAAGAGGCTGGGTCTTTTTGACAGTAATGTAAGGGACACTTGTTTACCTAACCTTATGGGTCACGGTGCAGTTTAGGAGGGAATGAATGACTTCATTTCAGGGTTTAAATTAAAGGGTTCCTCCTCTCTTGAACTTAAAACAGATTTGTGCATACTTTGGAATGAAGCAAAGTACTCACTCTGTACACATGGCTTTCTTTCTGTGGTTCCAACTATAAAACAAAAAGTGGCAAATGATTCCACTGGTGGCAACAGGGTCATATACTGCATCTGTTTAGGCTCCTTACCTCAGTGTAGAATTGCAATCGAATATTTTTTGAATATATTTTAAATATATAGTACCTTCCAAAAATATTTATATTAATGGCACGGCTACATATTATATATACATAAATTTATATGGCATTTTCTATGGGTTTTATGTGAAACAGTGCAGAAAATAACATTAAAAGAAAATGAAACCTGGCTTCTAATAATCTTTACAAACAAAATCTGATGTATTACATTATGTTATGTACTGCACTTAGTCTATGCTTTCGAGAACCAACTCTTGCTGCAATTTAATCTCGTGTTTTTAGGGAAATAATTCTAATAACATAACTATTTTCCTCAACTTTGGTTAGGAAATTCCAACAAATGAATACTGTTTTATGTAAATCATTGTAACTTTGTTATTGTCGTTGTCCTGCTAGAAGGATAATTTGTATTCCAATCTCATGTTTTTTTGCAGCTTCTAACAGGTTCTATTGCAACTTCCTGCTAAATAAAAGCATTCCCTCATCATAATGCTGCCATCACCACCACTAATGTTTTCTGACAAACCTTTGAGGTCCATCAATAACCACAGTATTTACACTGAGCATAGATTACATGAAGCTGGACCATTTACCAACAAATAGAGGCTTCTGAAGTCAAGTGGTGGAACAGGATTTTATTTTAGGCTTTTAGACTAAATGAGGCTAAACACATATGCACACCACACTTTTCAGATTTAAATAATAATAAAAAAACAACAACTGAAAACCATACACGATTTTCTTTCAACTCCATATCGAGGCCTCGCTTTGTGGTGCTGTATTACATAAGTGGAGCAGGAAGCTGGTCAAGCTAAATACAAAACAATTCAGGAGGAAAACTTGACCCAAAAATGTGACTTTGTACAATTTGTTACAAAGTGTACATTTGTCACTTTGTAACAAATGTACAAAGTGTGTACATTTGTTAGAATTGAATAATCAAAAGAAGATATGTGGAAAATAAGAAAATGCAAAAAAAAAAAAATCTCTGGATAAATTAAGGTAGAAAGTAGCTGCAGCAGGTTGAGAGTAAAACCTTTCAGTTTTTATTTGGAAGAAAGATATGAAAACAATGTATTCTTTTTCCTTTTTCTTCCACCTCACAACTAGGCCATACAGTGTTTTGGTTTATTACCTAAAATTTTCAGTAAAGTACAATAAAATTTGGTTGTCATACAATGTGGTTGTGAAATAATAAAATGTGAAAAAGAGGTATTCAATGCTCTAACATGGTGCCGTAGCTAAGCTCCACAGAGATAGTACCACATTTCTTTCATTCACTCTGACATGGTGTCAGTTACTTCAACAGCTATTGGGCAACACCATATTTGAAGAAAATTGCTACCTCATGTGCCTTAAAAAAACCCACAGAGTTTTGAATGGGGCCTTTTAAGAAGAACGTAGTGTTTCATTTAGAGTTGGTGGTCATTTTGGTAATGAGATTTTACCACCAAGCAGCCTTGGAAGCATTTACACTCACACATGGCAACAAGGCCTACTGTGGTGGTGATCAAGTGCTTTTGGAGATGCCTGGACACCATGAGAACACAAATTAGAGCTCATCTCTCCCATGCTTCCCCCACACCAAAATGTTCAGAGATCCAGGAGAACGCGCTCCGTCTTACTATAGCCTTTTACACCACTTGCATGTTAAAAAGGAATTGATTAAAGGTCATTTTACATGACTTCCTTTTCAGAGCTATTATTTCTCAATAACCAAAGGGGAGCAGATTGAGATCAGCAGTCTAATCTGTTGTTTCCCTCTCCATCTTATTGGTGTTTTTGTTAGAGCCTAGCAAAAGAGCTCTCCCCGTTTTTCCTGTCAGTCATCAGGTTGTAATACTGGGGCTCATGGCTGTAACTTAAGACTGCTAAAGAACTCACGCATGGGCCTTTTTTTTTTAGAGAACAGAGTGAAACAAGTCACTCTACAAAACCCTCTGACAAATAACTCATGCCACAAAGAGCCTGTAACTCTGCCGCCTTGGAAAAAAACGCTTTGAAGCTCAAACAGAAAAGAGGACTTCTTCACTGCAGACAGTGCTGTGCCTAAAAATGAGGTAGGAGCAGATTTAAGTATAATCCAAATCCTTGAGTTTATCAAAGTAATAGAAGCAGCCTCTGATATGGAATATGGCGTGACGGACTGCTTAATCAAAAACAACGCAGTAATAATTTGATAAATAGCAACATATAATGCTTGGCTAAAGTGACTAAAAAGTCAAACTTGGTAATAAAAACAAGGCAGGATCGGAGGAAGGCATGAAAAACTAAGGAGGGATGAGAACCTTTCTATCTGTGTCAGTAGAAACACAAAGAGTGTCACCCCTTCCTCAGGGCTCTAATCAGAGCACACCATCTCCATTCCTCTTCAAACGCTCCTGAAAACACCTGCTAGTATCTCACCTTTGCATCTGTGTGGGTAAAGACCACCCATTTTTGTTCGCCTACACAGATGTACTCCGACAGCTCTGGACAGTTATTTCTTCTACAGCTGCGCATCACATCTCCTCTTCAGATGAAGAGCTTGACAAGATGAAAAGCAGACTGTCTGACTCTCGGGGAAACCCGTTGTAAAGTAGAGACCTTCAGGTGAGAAATGTGCGGTTTGGAGAAAAACAAAAGTTGCATTCTTCCAGGTGGTCCCAGACACCCTATCACAACAGAGTTCTCAGATTGAGCGCCATCAAGAATGTGTTAAAAACAATGCGGCAGTATGCGCGTATCTCTCGAGCTTCAATGATTAATCTGATCAAACCAACTTTTCATGTGTTGACATCAATGTTCTCTGAGATCTTTTTGCCTGTCATATGGACAAGTAATAACAAGAAGTGTTATGTCTCGCCGCATTCTCACAATCCCCTCCAAAGGCTGAGCCGTCTGGTCTCTGAAGCTGTTGTAATATATTTTAGACCAGATATATGACTAGAGCATATAATCTTCTGCAAGATCATCAACATAAAAACCTCTCATGTTGTATGGCTTCAAAAGTTAAAGGAATAGTGACCAAAAGGCTGAATGTTCATTTTGGACGGGAAATTATGTGTTCAATTAAAATGCTGCAATACCTTGCAAACATATTTATGCACCTTGAAATCGTTCACATTTTGAGACATCACTTCCTTGGATGTTATGTAATAGATCAGTATAAAGTGCACAATTGTGAAGTGGAAGAAAAAAGCAACCAGGATTTCAACTTTTCTTTTTTTAAATCAGGGAAAAATGTATTCAAAAATCTATTAATAAAGTTCCATTCAGAGGTAATCTTTTTAGTAAAAAGATTCTGTGTGTAATCTAATCTCAGTTTAAATTGAGATCAAGTTGTTTTGTGGACGCCTCAGAGATTTGTTAAAAATTAGTGAACAAAGAGCATCAAACCAGGAAACGACATATAAATACACTTCTGGAGAGGTTTAAAGTAGAGTTAGATTATAAAATATATATCCCAATTTTTTTGACATCTCATAAGTCTGCTTAATTCATCACATGAAATTGGAAACTGTTTGACACAACTGCAAAGATAAGAAAGTCTGACTTTCCATCTAAACTAAAGGCCAGAAGGAGCCAGGAGGTCAACAGTGAAAGATTCACGGCTCAGGAAAGCCTGTTGACAAGAAAACAATTAGCTTCTGCACTCAGGAAAAAATAAAAAAATAAAAAAATCAGTCCTTTTTAGAATAGTGCCAAAAAAAAATTAAGCAAAGCCATAATAAGTGCCATTTGCTATTTTCCATGAGCCATATATCAGAAAGCTGAACGAGATGTGCTTGTCGGATAAGATTAAACGTTATTTTTTTTTATCATACATTTTTCTTGTTTATATACTTTTATTTTAATTTAAACACTGCATATCACACTGGAAGCACCTCACCACAGTAAAACATGATGTTGGCAGCAACATAATTTTCTTCAGCAGGGATTAAAGGTGGTAGGAGTTGATGAGGTTGTGAAAATAACTAAATATTGAACAATTCTAGAAGAACAAACCCTGTAAAACACTGGGATGAAGGTTCACATTCCAGCTGCATAACAGCCCCAACCTGCAGCTAGTTAGAAATCAATGGTTCCAATCAAAGGATATGCATGGCCTCACTGGCCTAGTCAAAGCACAGCACTACAGCCCTCTGAAATGGTGTCACAAATTGAAAGTGGACGATTACGTTGCTCTACATCCGATCTGACTGAGTTGGAGCTACTTTGCAAAAAGAATGAATACTTTCAGTCTTTACATCTACAAAAAAAAACTAATTTAATACCATCTACTAATTCCTTTCACTACTCCATAAGAAGCAACTTTTATTTGGTCTACCATGTAAAATCCCTATGAAATGTGAAACATGAAATTTGTGGTTGAAATGCATCAACATGGAAAAGTTAAACAGGAACAATAAAGATTTGTAAGGCATGACATGTTGCTTTGAGGATAGTTGCATAATTTCTAAGCCCTACTTCTAAAAATCAACATTTTTAACACATTTTGCATCATATGATGGATTGTCAACTTATCACTCACATTTTCACTCAGACCTCTGCAGGCTCTGGTCCCACTTTCATTCATGTTTCGTGCCACTCTATCAAACATGTCCTGCTCGCTCCAAGAGTCATCACCTCACTGAACAGAAATGTAAACGCTGAGCCCACTGTGTCGATAGGGAGCAAGATGTGACTTTTCTCCCCAAAGTGCTGCTTTCAGCGTTGATTTCAAGTGTCAAAGACCTAGCCAGTTTTCAACCAGAACCCACAGATGACTTTTCTAATGGGGAAACAAAGCTGGCTTTTGTGCCTTGGTTCTGGGAGACTGTTCAGTCTTGTCATGTACATGTGAAATTAATTAGGAGGAAATACTAAAACACTTGGGTGGAAATTGCTTTTCACCAGATGTTCTACATATGAGGATCAATTTAGTGTTCTTAGCATAGCAAAATGACTCTATAACTTGTGTGCTTGCCTCTTTGATGAAAGCCAATATGTCACTCAAGGCACATAAAAAGAAGTTAGAGTTGTATGCTACTGTTTGTTCCACTTTATGGAGTTTTAGGTAATGTGATTATTTAACCAGGTTAGAAAAACACAATGTTTCATTCTGGAGCAAAATCTGACATGCTGACAAGAGGCCCAGTGTTCTTCGGTGATCCATGCATAAACCAACGAGTGGTCCTTTCCTTTTCCCTCACCCTAAACATAAAGAGGCCAAATAATCATAGATAAATCATTGTCGGATGCGAGATAGCCATCATGACGGAGGTGTTTATGCAATTCTGCAGCTAACATCTCGTATGTCATGCGTATGTTCTTGCGTGCTTTTGGAAAAGAACCAGACTTCACACACTTCTGTGGATGTTGGGGTAAAATATGCAGGCCACACTGACAAGAAAAAATTAATTGGGAAATCAGAAGCACAATTTTCTTACACGCTGCTTACATTGTCACCATTGCTGCACAATGTCAAAATGGGTAAACAACAAATTACTGTCAGAGCCTGGCAAAAGAATTTAATTTCGCAATGTCACAACCAGATATATCAGTGTATTTTTTGGCCATTTTTTTGTAATACAACAAGACAAAGGAGTGCATGATACTAAAGTCAACATATTTTCAAAGTAGCACAAGGTCAGCAGGACTTGATTAAGAATATCTTTGAAAAAGCAATTGACCATTCTTGAAATTTCATCCAGTGTAGCAATGTTTAGCGTTAACATCTTGGTGAAGCACACAGTCTCAAGTTGTTTAAGTCTTCTAACGGTTTTCTTTCAGGATTACCCTTCCTTTGGCCCTTTTTCATCTTAGCGTGATTTGACTTTGCTCAATTAGCTTTGGCTTTGCTCGTCTCTCCTGAGCTCAAATCTAAGGATTGTCCACTAGTAATGGTTTTACATGCTCTCTTTTTAGAGCATACTTTGTAGGGGTTCCAAGCAGGCTAAGTCGGGCTGAAAATGCAAAAGACTTGACTGCATCACAGGAGCAACTCCGTTACAAGAATCTGACCCGCCATTTGTAAAATCTTGTCTAGAGTTTGGTTTCACTGCCAGCAGCCTTTTCTGGATCCTGTTGTTTTTTTGGGGGGGGTTTTGAGTCTGACAAAAAGCCACAGACTGAGCTGAATGCTCATCACAGCTTCCCTGTCCTCCATTGTGCTGTCTTGTGTTTGTCACATACAGAACAAAAGCTACATTTATAATGAGATTAAATGTAGAAATTAGGTGAGACATCTGTCCTGGTTGCACTGGGTTTTATTTAAGAGTACCGGAGTGAAGTAGATGAATACAAAACGTGCACACCTTTAAAATTTCCATTAGTGAAAAAGGGGCTCTTTCTCCTCTGAATTCACAATGCTATTTTGTATTAGCCTAGCATAAAATCCCAAATAAATACGTTTAAACTTCAATGTATCACAACTTGTGGAAAAAGTTACTATAAGACAACCAGAGTTATTGTAACTGACAAAACACACACTAATCTCTCCAATTTCCAAACCTTATTAAAATTCTTGTGCCCATTTCCACGTCTGACTCTATGAGTTTGTGTTACCGATTTGTCAGAAAACATACATGGCAGCTGAAAGGGAGCTGGCCAGAATGTCTGAGCTAGCTGACTTTACTGAAAAATAAAGCAGCTCTGCTCGTAGCTTCTGTTGCTCTGTGTGTATTTGAGAGAAACCAAGCCATCTGGAGTCTGTTTATCATATTACAAATGACACATAATGGTAATCTGGCATGTGATGAGAGAATCTGAATTACAGACAGACAGCATGAAACAGGTATTAACCTTCATTTGATTTTCTTTAAGGAGAGCATTTAATTTAAGGCTAGATTTTGTCTACCTGATTATTCATTACAGTAAGCTTGCCTATAACCGTATGAAACAGGATAAACAGAGGAAACCGCCAATTAAATCACATTCCAGGGAAGATTGGGGGGCTTACTGTATACAGAAGAGTTAGTTTAGAGGCATAAATATTTACACAAACTGCCACGAATTAAGACAAATGTTACCAGGAAATAGTCTACATTGTGAGAGGCCGAGCAAGGGTTTGTCTAAATTTATTGGCGCGTGTTGAATCCTACGTTTTGTAAAACTCCCTTTTTTCCCCCCTGACTGGGGGGAAAAAAGACAACTTCTGTAAATTATTCCTCTTCTAACAGTTCAACCAACTATGTTGTGCTTTTCTTTTTCAAATGGTTGAAGCTTAATGTAATTTGAACATTACTTTCCTTTGATATTTACAGCAGCCTCTAACATGCAGAACGTATCACAAATAGAGAGAGAGAGAAAATGCGAGACAGAGATGGGCGGAGATATGAATAGTTGCATCAGACTGGCTCTCGTAGAAAAGTTAAAGATATATACTGCATGCCCAGGGAGTGGATGTCAGTTAAATGTTTATACAGCTGCTGGGAAGATTATTATTATCATGAAACCACACAGCTATAATGTCATTCTGTGGATGCCAGAGCACAATCAGGTCCTCCCTATAGCCTACCAGGCTTCTCTCTGCCTCTGTTGGACATGCTGGCCCTCTCTGTTTCCTCAAAACTCAACGACTGGGATCAGACACAGTACGACACCAGGATAATCAAACGAGACAGTGAAATGGAAATGTCCTAGAATAAATTCAACTAGTGTTTGAGTTGTTCCTATAACTGTATACAGTATTTTTTTTCTAAAAGAGTAAGAGACAAGTCATATGTTACACTGACATTTTGCTGTACCTTCTTTAACTTTGAATGTTTTGATACAGTGTCTTAAGTTTTCGACAGACTCTCAGAAGGATTATGGTCTGTTAGTGATCAGGCCATGAGAGAAAACGATGCCTTCTGCTCATTGAACCAGTGTAAGATGGTTGAGCTCAAAGAATCAGTTAGGCTCAAATAACTTGCAGCCAGCTGGAGCACATCACGACTGTCTATACTATCTTGGTCATATGTCTTGGCTTAGTCAGATCCAGACTTGTTGATTACAAAACAGCAATAAAAACATGACTAAATCTTTAAAGATACTCTTTTACAATAGCAGGAGAAAAGGTTGGATATCCCTAGTTGCGTGCTGTGATGATGGCAATTACTCAAACATAGACAATGCTGCAAAGGCAGACAGTAAAATTAAGCAAGAAATATTGTGTAAGATACAGGAATTGTGCTGACGAATGCCAGACTTTATTAGAAATTGTGTAAACATAAGGAATAAACATGGAGCAATGACAAAGAACAACCTATAAACAGTGACTTTTGTGGTGGTAACCTAAACCGGTCCTTACAGCTGTTAGATATCTGATATTGTCTCTATTCAGCATCACAGATTCTGCAGAGGCTCAGCAATGACCCATTCATTTCATGCTGGTGTTCTGGAGCTGGAGCATATCTACAACCTTTAGGGACTGGACAAGTGATTTAAACCATGTATACAAGATAAGGATTAATGCAACAAAGTTTTGGTAAGTAGTAAACTGAAAAAAAAAAGTAAAAATATCTTTCCTTTTCTCACAAAAACATTTTTAGATAAAAGCAGTTTTTTCAAGTAGATGACTGGGATTCAGATGCTTCAGTCACCTCATCTGATTCTGTTTCATGTGGATTCTGTTGATTCTAGACAATGTTGATTCATTGTCTAGAATCAACATTCTAGACAATGTTGATTGTCTAGAACCTAGACAATCAACATAGGAAGCAAAGTTCCAAGATCATGTTCTCTCAGACATGATGCATAGTCTGCGTAACAGAAAAAAAAAATCCTAATGCTAGATTATTTTGTTATTTTAGTAAATGAATATAAAAAACGAAAAGTAAAACCATCCTGTCTTAGGGTTCACTGTGCCATGCTAGCAAGGCGTGGAATCTGTTTAACTACAACTGATGCTACTAGTAAGTTGACATCAACTAACTCTGTGCTCCAGTTTGCAGATACAGTTTGATTGTTTGCTGGTTTTTGGGTTGGGGGTTTGGAAAAAATAAATAAATAAATAAAAAATGTTTGGTGTTCACCTATGACTAACATATATTTATCTCACTGCAAGAGCTGGACTGTGACATACTCACATGGTTCAGTATGTACGGATGTAAAAATCTGATAAAAGACTAAGGTTTCCAAACTAGTTGCTTCTCTTTCCACAACTCTTCCCTGAGGTCCTGGGCATGAACAAAGCAAGTCGGCTTTGTGATGCATCCTACTGGTCCCACCATGAATTGTGCTGGCAGACTCAAAGCTCACTGGAGGAACCATGTATCACTAGAACTGCTTTGAGAACTGAGCAGATTTTTATGAAGCCCAGATCAGAGTCTTTTTCAGTAGTGAAATGTGCCACCATGAACCCTCCGCTTGCCAAATCAAACACAGTGTATTATGGTCAGTTAAGCAGGCATCGGCACTTTTGGGAGTGTGGGCATGTGCCAGATTCTGTTGGAAAATGATAGAACTGCACAGATTTTGGACTTTATAAAACACAGTGGACCACGATCACCCCCAAAACCATCAATGACTTTGGAAACATAAAACTGGACCTTCATACAAAAGAGGTTATGTCCTTCTTCACTTTTTAGCTGCACTCTGGAGCCTTGATTCCCAAATGAAATGCAAAATCTATGTTTACCTGAAGAAAGGACTTTAGATCTGAGCAGCAGCCCAGATCCAGATTTGATGTGCGTTAAGTAAGGAGCCTCTTGAAGCACCGACTCCAGCGGTTGTCAATGTCTTGTGCATCTAGTCCAAACTCTTGAATGAGCTTTGCTGCACAATGCTCTCAGGCAGTGTTTATCCATATTTAAATTGTATATTTTCTGTCCAATGCGAACAGTCCGCTTATTTAGCATTTACTTTTCATAGAATAAAATTTGAAGAATTAAAAACTCTGCAAGGAATTTAATGTGGGTTACAGTTTTTCAACTAAAAGTACTGAAATAACAGAAATCACATGAACCAATATTTCCTGCAATTTAGAAACTACTGAATTTACAACTTAATGATGCTTGCTTATTATACATTTTAACTACATCAATAGTTGACAGGAAGCAGGGCTACTAGAGTATTAAAACCACACAAGCAAACTTTTATGGAACAAACTGGCAAAAGTGCCAATACAAGCCCCATTCAAAGTATCTGCACAGATATCTGCTTGCATTTGATAAGATGAGAAAGGAATTTGCTCTGATGCGTGTGATCCATGTGAGCAACAATATTGTTCATTAAACAAAAGTCGAAAAATTTTATTGGTACATACCTTTTTATCCCGACAAATATTGATATATTTTACATGCTATACACATTAGTGATGATGAACCTTATTATATTTAGCTGTTGATTGACCGACCTTGCTCTTTATGATACGAGATGCTTTACTTATCTAACCTTCACCATATCTCACACAGAAGCAATATCCAACGTCATCCCTAATCTCCTATTGTGTAGCTAAAACCTTTTTTTTTTTTTTTTGTGAAATTGAAGAACAGATGGACCTACACTGTGTGGTATTACTTACCCCAGATGAAGCATGTGAAGACTACTGCTCTTTCATCTTGGGTGATATGCAATTAAAAAGGCTGTCAAATTCTATTTAATGAAGAAGGATACAAGGCTTCAATCATAAAGTTTCTATGCATCATTTTGGCTTTCTAAACATTTATAGGGCATCAAATTGCAAATGGGTCACTTTTATTTTAGACCACAGTTTAACTAAAATCCAATCCCATATTAACATGTTTAAAACCAACAAGCATTAGTGCTGGGAGTTTAAAAACCAATCTAGGTCTCCAACCAAGTGTTGCATTAGAGCGGTATAAACAACTATTAATTGAAAACATCTTCGTTGGCCATGTTAGGCCTTAGATTTGTCTCATGTATGGATACTTCTGCAGTGCTTTCCCTCCTTCCTTAGCCTGTAAACAGCTGCTTGTGCTTAAAATGTAAATCTTGACGTTGGTTGTTTACATAGTACAAGCTTCTAATCATGCAGAGGTATAATTGAGTGACACGTGGTGTCTTTATGAGTCGAGCTGCATTCAAACGAACATGTCCCTTTATTTAAGTTTGTTTCATTTCTTCTTTAAAATGTATGTGATTGCTTCTTATCCAAATTAACCTGCTAGCTGGCGACATATAAATGAATAAGATAAATTAAATTGCCTAAATTTTACAGTCAGGGAAGAAGGCATTTTATATGGAAAAAGGACACCATAGTAGCATCTGATTTTATGAAATGCAACATGAAAGGGAAAAAGAACATCACACAATAATGATGATTACCACTATACTAGTTACATTGATAATTACAAATGTTAAGTTCTGGATAAAGGAGGTACATGGGTTGTCTGATCAAAGCTATATTGTCCCTTATTTACACCAAAAATTGGAACACAAACAAATAAACACTGAGCCAATTTGCTAAATTATTCACAGCTTCTCGTCAGCGACCAACCTCAGTGCAGCTCTCAGCCATGCGAGCAAGGTTTAGACCCTCGCTTGTGATCTCTGAGGGCCCATATAATCTGGAGGTGGACTTGTTGCTCAAATTAGTGGGTAGAGAAGTGTGCCACATGTTCGGTATCCATAAATATTGACTCTGGCTTTCTTGTTGCCCATCTTTGACCTTGGTGGGTTTCCATTTTGGGACAAACCTACAAGAAATGTGTCCCGTTTGGCCACAATCTCTTTCATGCACCATGTGCGCACGTGCTTGCCATAGTCCAGCAGTCGTGCTTCTGCTGTCAAACACATGTGGATTGATGAAGATTTTATTGGTTTCTAAATTAAAAAGGCAAGTTTGCTCAGTAGCTGAATTACAAGTGAGCCGATGCAACAAAGTGTTTTCTACTTTCAAACAATATTTCTGAAGATCATCTTTCTGACTACATGCTACATTGTCTATAAGAATACATTTGGTTCAAGGTAGAGGAATGCAGGCTCTATGTCTGGCCAAGCAACTGTTAACAGCAGGTGAAAGGCTAATGGTTGGATCTGCAGTGTCATCTCAGGGCTTTGTCTGGCTACTGACTCAGGGAATGTATGTGATGACAAGAGGGGTCTTCGCTCTCCACATCTAACTCAACATGAACACATTTACAAAGCACATACTGTGGCATTCAAAGAAATGGGCTTGTGCAGGGCCCTGCTGAAGGCAATGAGCTGTTTTTCACCAGAATCTACAATACTATACAATACATTTGAAATGTTGAGTGGTCTTAGGACCTGATCTTTGAAAGGTCTGAGCGTACAAAAGCAGGTTCAAACATGATAGCAGGTGAAAAGTTTATTGTATGTCAGCTTTGCATGTGCAAACAACATGCAAACAAGATTGTGTCAGCAAAATGAGGATGACAGCAAGCGCAGTAGATTTAGCATATCTGCCTTCATGAATATGCTAAACAAATGCCGATCATCAGAAAGCAAAAAAGCACTGGGAAGAGGATATGCAAATGTCTCGAGTTGCCATCCATAATGCGGTTTATTAAACTAGAACAAGAATGAGGCATAGATACATTGACAAGAGACATTACTTGTCAAATATTTGGAAAATGAAAAGAATATAAAATTAAATTAATAAAAAAATGATTAGAAATATTCTCTAATAATGCCAACTTTGAGCTGCAGAATTATCAAATAATTTCACTGCATCATTTTTATAGCAGCACATCTTTATGCTTTGATGCTGTGTTTATATATCCTGTGTGCAACTTTTTTTTTTTCATGTTCATGTTGAAATAAGCTACTATGGGGTTACAATATTTGGGTAGATAATATCCTTCACATCCAACACAAAACTCTTTACCTTTGTGTTGTACCACTTTAACATACTTATTTAAACAAAGTATATTATTGTTAATATTATTGTTGTTATTAAACCTCCAGCATACTGACTTTCTACTTAATTTTTCCTTTATGACCACTCAGCTCTGTGGCACATCTCCACAATGACAGCCAGTAGCACATGCAAAATATTCACTTCAACAGGGCTTTCAGCATAAAGGGGCTTCACTAGAAACGCATGCCACACTTTTAAGATTTGATTTGTGAAACCTCTGAAAACCCCAGTTATTTTATACTGTGTCAGTCTATCACATGGAAGTTCAGTAAGATACACCAACGTTTGTAGATGTATCATGACAAAATGTGAACAAGTTCAAGGGGCGTGAATACTTCTAGAAGCCACTAGATGTGTTAAATCAACAACATGTCCTCTTCTCTGATAATCTGCCTTGACTGACCTCAAGTATTTGCTCTTCAATGGATTCTTTATACTTTTGTCATAAATTTATGTGTTACACATTGTTCTCCAGCAAGGGGGTTTCCATACAAAAAGAAACCAGACGCTCCTTGCATTAGATGAAGCATTCGTACATGGTGGTGGCTTGACTGTATATTATTCTTTTGGTTTAGTGCAGATGATTTCCCAAGGTGAGGGCTGTTTGGAACACACTGTACAAGGGAAAAGGGTTGATTTATATTTCAATTAAAAATGTGTGATCGACACAAAGGGTCCTGTGTGCTTCATCATGTAAGGCCTAGAGTGGTGCAGGTCCTCACTACGTCACTGACCTCGGTTTTTCTTATTATTCTTTTCAAGTTGTCAACGAAAAGTGGCAAAGTAAAAGACAAATGTCAGAACATTACATTTAGGAACACAGGTACTAAATACAAAAAATAGAGCAGAAAACCCCCCACCATTTACATTCAGAATGTTTTTGGTTAAACGAATGTCAGTTTTATCATTTCTCAATGTGGATTGTCTGTAGATTGCTCATTCCTTAGAAATTGACCTTATGGCCCTTACTGTTAACAGCATTAGTTTATCTGATAACTATAAAGCTAACTAAATGATTGTTATGAGAAGGTCCAGACGCTCCACAGCACCTGTGGGTCCAGAAACGAAGAAAAAAATTGGCAAAGGGCTAACAAAAAAACTATTATTCATGTTTTATTGTTTGCTACAAAAAAATAAAAAATAAAAGAATGAGTTTGTAATAAAAAATGTTCTCCTAGATAAATCTGGAAACTAAATTATAACAAAATGTAACAAAAGTATAAAAAGTGTCTTGTAGAAGTATAGTACATTTAGTAAGCATTATTCTTCTCACGCTGATGTACTAATGTTTTCTAAATTCTAAGGCTGTATATATTTATCAAGATTAAATTAGACTATGTGTGCAATAAGGGGATGTCTGTTTGGAGTTGGATGCACTGGAATTTATTTTGGCATATCAGAATATATGGGGTTGAATACAAACGCAGACTGAATCTGAAACGGTTCTGTGGCACACATACTTTTTAAAGCAACTACAATTGATCTTACATGTGGGAAAATACGTTCAATTATGTTTTTCAGTTAAAGTAATGTTTCTAATCATACCAGTACTGCACCAGTTTCTGGATATATTGCTAAAAATGTTTGTAAACAAATGTACAATTGACCAGGTATGTCCCACAGACATGTCTGTCCCAGTGTCTGAGTTTTCTGCCAAAGCTCTAAAAGGCTATTTACAAATATCCGTAACAACACATACTTCTTCTGTTTGTGGTGAGTTAATACTGTCTGTTTGAGTCATAATCTGTCCCCTTAGAAATTCCCACATCCCCCTGAACAAGTCGTTAATTTATAACTCCGATAGCGTATCTCTACCTGCCCTCTCTGGCCACAAGAGTTTCACTCTGTCATGTTGTCTTTTCAATCAGCATGTAATTGGATCAGCAGCAGGGAAGAGATAAGTGTGATGTATCGGACTGAAAACAATGATTTATTACAGTATCAGGACCGCATGATCCTCTCAACCACTCTGATCATATCCTTCAGAACATTCCTCAGTGCCACCCTGACACAAGCTGTGCCAAATAAAACACACACACACAAATATTATAGAGATGTCTGTGCTCTCTGAACCCTCTCATGTTCACGCGGTCATTCAGTAAAACAACACACACACGAACAAACAGAGAAAATATGGGAGAGAACATCAGATAAATCCCTATCTTTCTAATCCTCTCACTTCTGTAATTAAAGATGCTCACAGTTTGCTGCTGAGGGCTTATTTTTCAATCTAAAGTATCTAAATGCCGTGCAGCTTTTACCTGGGCTTGGGTTTAGAGCACAAGGTTCACCAAGTGGTGTTTTGGCAACAGCACAGACCCAGCCATCACTGCCAACAGATTAACAAGACAATGAGGTAGATCTTTATGAATGAATTAGCTGTGGTTGAATTAAGTTTAATAGAAAAGATAGTTATCTATATTTTATTCTAAAAAAATATTTTTTTTAACTGATAAAAAGAAGACTAACTAGAAACAGAGAAAGATGTTGAATCATTTTATAATAGTACTGAGAAAAAAAGCACAATGAACACTGTGATGCTTGTAATGGCACGCACCCAAGAACCTCTCTGTATTTTAATTGCCAAGTGGATGATCTGGGATTATCCCTCAAATAATCATATTGTACTGACACAAGACAATGATATCTTGTGATTTATGTGAGATTAAATATGTGGCTATCTTTTGAAGAAAACATAGTCACCTGTCCCACCATCATCACCTTATGGATGTCAGGAGGAATCAATGAAGCCTTTTCTTATGGAGATAAACAGTAATGCTGCTTACTTTAAATAATGTAGGAATGTCTTTAATAGCATGTATTGCAAAATCTAGTGTTTCATCTTGACCAGAATCACCATAAGCAATAAATATTGTGTATTCCAAGGCCTTGTGCTTAAAATATTTGACAAAATATTTCCTATTATTCGCTTTTTAAGTTTCATAGTTATGAAACGACCATTAATACAGCAAAAATAAGTAAATAAATAAATAAATCTGCTGATTTCTCTTTAGAATATATAAACAGTAATTTTCTATACTTTCTCAATAAATTTTTAAATCAATTGTGCTAACAATAGGATGTGAAATAAAGCAGTTATGCTTCAAAAACAGCATGAAGATGTGATCCTCTCTCTGAATCACTAAAGATCTACAAATATGGTAAAATGACATAGCTAATGGAAGAAAGGTATCTAAACAACAACAAAAAACAAACTTCCCAGCTCATTGACCTACTTAAAAAACTGATCATTTCTAACCTCTACCTCTACCATGTCACAAGTTAGGCTAATTGCAAAAAAACAACAAAAAAATACATGCTAAATGTAAACAAAAGTTACAAAAGATAGCCCAGAACATCAAATCCATTTTGTTTTTGAATATTTAGTCAATTCTGTTTAATTGCAGAGCCGTGTTTCACTGATTGTTTTTTCTCCCACACACAGTGTGACATCTCCTTTCGTAGTATTTAACAGTCATTCATGATCAAGTGGCTGCTGAAATCTCCTTTATAGTTACAATGAATGAACCAATGTTTAAACAGTGTTACCACAACAGTAAATTATAGTGTTTTTTTCCCCTAAAAAATGAAAGTAGACACTGCTGATATTTATTTTGAATAGACCTTGTATAATAACTCTATCATTAGTAATCAGACAGGTCGAGAGTAAATAAGGGTGATTCAAGTCTTTTCTGTGCATCACTAACCAATATTAATTGATTACAGTTGACACACTTTCCTTAACTTGTTTTATTGGCTTTTAGAACTAAAATGATTATTCATATGAGTAGCATAATTAGGGTAATTTGCTTTATTACCCTTTCTATCTGGGTAAGTTGCGTATAAAATTAGGCAATTCAGGTTTGGACACATGTCTGCTGTCGGCTAGAGAAAAATGAATGAAATAATTAAACCAGGAGCCAGCATGTAAATATCAGCACTATGTTGCACATGCAAATGGAGTGTAGTCAAGAGAAAAGGATGTTTCCTACTGTATCTAAAATCACACATACTACCGGCATTGATGAAAGTGTTAATTTAAAAGAGCAAAAGAAAAGCTTTGATGAGTGCATTCATTATGTTGATATGCTGTAATTTTTCCTGTAAATTCCCTTTTTAATTTTTTTTTAAAAGCTTTTCCTTCACTCCTGACTCTGCCCTGAAACAATAAACATATTTCGGTAAGAAATGAGTGAAAGTGAAAGAGTATTTTAAAATCATGGATACTCCCTGTGGAGGCAGAAAACATGGTAACATGTCAAAAGTTCTGCTTTTTGGTATATTGGTGCCACACATAAACTCACATGACCTTGTTGATTATTAGGTTATTTAAAAAAATTCCTAAAGTAGATTGAGGTTGTTGGCTTTTTTCTTTTTTTGGCACAGTAATTCAATAAAACTGTTATGGCTTTTTCGTTTTGCTGTGCCACCTCAAGGTTATTAGTAGCCCCAATTTGGCCAAGATTTATGGAAATCTTTGGAGATACCCCTGGCAACTCCTCATTGTGCTTTTATCAGTTTACCAAAGTTCTACAAATAAAGAAAATTACTTTTGGACAATTCATTTTATTTATAAGTGATTAAACTAGAAAACTATACAGATTTAAGATTATATTGCAGATGGCTTTTAAGGAAAGAAAAGTTATAGATGTTAGAAGGTAAAAGCGAATATTTCAAATTTAAAGGGCAATTATTACTTTCAGTAACAGTTTTCTGCGGAGTTACTGTTTTTCTTTTTTTTCCAGCAATGACGTTTCAGTCATGAAAACTACTATAACACTGATGCTCAGTGGGGGTCTCAAAAAAGTAGGTGGGTGCTTGATGTGTGACATCATTATAGGACAAAAAGAGTCGCAGGAGGAAGAGAAGGCACCAATCAATAGAAGCACTGCGGTGCGGCTATCTCCCACTCGCAGCAACAACTTCTAGAGGGCTGACACTTCAGTGCGCTTCTCTCTCTAACTTTCAGCGCCGCTTCACTTTGACTTCAGCGAGCTCTTCGTCTCTCTAAGATGCGCAGACACGATTCCTTAGGCTTTCATCGATTATGCCAACGAGTTTCCACATAGACTTAACCTAGATCATTCCCCCCCCCTCTACGTATATAACTGAACAAGACCTAACTCAACTCACAGCTGGTGAGAATATGTGGCAATCGGTGAACGGCATGGGCTGTCTTTGGTCCCCCAAGGACAAACAACGTGGATTAAACACGAATTAATGTGGAATTTATCGGAGCTCAAAGGTGGAACGACGACCGGACACAGCGCTTTCTCGTCAGGTAAGGAGGAACTGGTGAATTTGTCAAACTACTAAAATAACATTTGGAGAAGTTTTTCAAATAATTCCTCCAAAAAAAACTTCTTACAATTTGTACTTTGCTCCCTTTTTCCTAGAAAAGTTAGAGGGCGTTTTTATTGAACAATAAACAGAAAAGGAGCAGATGACAAAACAAATGTTAATATAAAAATTGTGCCGCTCGGATAGTATTTAGTTTTTGAAATTTTTCACGAGCTTTACCAGGGTACATCTGGCTTTGGTACTCACGTCAGATCTAACACCTGCAAGCCTCTTGAAGTAACTCTATCCATTATGATTACATGACCGTCAGAGCCTCTGCAAACAATACCGTCTGACTGTAATGCTGCTGCTGCTGTGGATATTGTAATCGCTTTTCCCTAATACTCCTTGTGATCTTTCGCTCTGCACGTTTTTTTCTTTTCTATTCAAATCACATCATCGAACATGGTTTCTTATCTCTCCTATCTGGAGACCGTATGTCTGCAGCCTCCTCCCCCCTCCCCCCATCTAAAGTGCTTTGAATTTGGTTCGTCCACGTCTGTCATTAATTTTTCGCCTTGATATTTTTATGAATGAGTTCCGTGTTAAGCCCAAACTCCCGGGGCGCAGGACAGCCGGTGGGGTTTGTCTCTGTTCTACATCAAAGTGGAAAAAGGTGTCTCCTATTCAAACTGTATGGAGATCACAAAGTGTTTGGGAAGCCCCAGCATGTAAATACTTCTGTGCCAGTGTGCTGACACAAACCAACTCTTTCCACAGGGACTGACTGATCATGGTCGCCGTGGTCCGCTCTTTCATGGTACTGCTGCTCGCTCAGGTGTTGCTGGAAGGTGCTGCGGGACTCATCCCTGAGGTCGGCCGGAGGAAGTACAGCGAATCTGGGAAGCAGAGCCCGGAGCGGTCGGAGAGCTTCCTCAACGAGTTCGAGCTTCGGCTTCTCAACATGTTCGGGTTGGGGCGCAGACCCACCCCCAGCAAGCACGCCGTGGTGCCACAATACATGGTGGACCTTTACCACATGCACTCTGCGAACGGAGACCACAGCACTAAACGACCCAAGAGCATGGGGAAGCACGCAGAGAGGGCCGCCAGCAAGGCCAACACGATTAGAAGCTTTCACCATGAAGGTGCGTATTACTGACATACCTTCACCTGTCAGCCCTCTCAGACAACCCAAACCCATATTTAAACATGACTCAGTGCGTCAAGCTGAGCTTCAGAGTCTTCGCCGTTTTATGAAGGTTTAGTCATTTACGCACGACATGCATTCAAGTTATTTGTAACTCTTAAGAAGAAGAAAAAAAAACTGTTAAAGTGACTCGATTTATAAACAAGCACCTCACGCACAATTTAACCAGCTCTCTCATATGCTGTGATGCAACGGCAAAGCTAACACGCCTCTAGCAGCTGTCACAGGCTTCACAAACATCAAGGGGCAGCGGTATCCCTGCGGTAATTTGTTTCTTAATAATTGATGGTGTTTGCGTGGGCTGTGAAAACAGTTTTTCCAGACACGCACCACAGGAACGGGATAAAGGGCGGTGTACATTTTGCGCAGGTGATAGACATCACCCTGTAGCTTCAAAAACACCCCGCATTAAAGCAGCACGAACCGGGACAAAGTCATCGTGTCAGACTGAGTCATTTTTAACAAGACAGAAATTATTTGTTTGTAATGGTGGAAAGGAGGGGGTTGCCTCCTTTTTCTTTCCAAATCGGCTCTCTCCGGCTCCCTCTCTCTCCGTGATGTGCGTAATTACGCATCTTCCTGTATCACCATAACTGCTCTCTCAGTCTGGGGGACACGTGGTGATTTCTGGAGTGAATTTTTCAGTTTAACTCCATAATAAAGGGGCTGCTAAGATAGAAAAAAAAATGAGTAAAGCCATACTTTTGTTACATTCTTAAAGCACTATTAAAATTGTTTTTATTTAACTATCTCTTGATGAAATTAAAACAAAAATATTTTTTAGATATTATTACATATTGCTTTGTGTACAGACTTGATGTCCACTAAAGCCTGGAGTAGCTTTGTAGGCACTATTCCACTTCCTATGATCCAAGTAGTTCTTTGTGCAGCATACACAGTACTAAGTCCATTGGGGCCCTACACAGAGTCCTCATACAGAGTCCTGTGTTTGACTGGAGAAGTTTCCATCAGGGTGAGTCAGAGGGGTGGTTGAGTGGTTGCTTGGGTGCTCTCCAAAGCCCTAGTGCAATGACACCAAGTGGCTAAACTGACACACTACAAACAATCCTGGCCTGAGCTGCAGGGCTGAGTGACTGCTCCCAGCCGACTTCTGGAAACATCTGCTCTCACACCTTGACACCACTGGCCATTACAAATGAGTTTAGACTGCATTTACACATGCAGCCCCTAGATCTTTTTTTTTTTTTTTTTGCCTTACCTTTCAGGGCTACATGGTTCCTACTCTTCTCATGTCATGTCAATGACATTGTCGTGTTTGCTGTGCCATATAATAAGCATGCATGTACAAATGTTAATGCAACACATAAAACCAAACATGAGTCATTCATCTCATCTGCCATTTGATATTCATTTCTCTTGGATAATAAGATGCGCTGCTATCAGTTTTCAAAAGTAACCGATTTCCATTCCAAACAGAACATTTTCACTTTTACAAGGGAAACAATTGCCAGCAACAGATCTTCAAATGAATGACCTGACATTAGCTTTTATCTCCTGTTTTGGCACGCAGCACAAAAGGAAATTAGGAATGTCGATGCACTCATATCTGCGGTTCATACGCTTTTGACAAGCCTAAGCATGTTCACAAAGCAGTCTCAGAGAGATTGAAAATACTGTAGCAGAACCAAACAGAGAAAACAGTGACAAAGGAATAGGCGGCAAGAAAAGAGGATTTGGGGGCTAAGAGAACAGAGAGAAAATGGGATTTGGGTGCTGATGAAGAAAAGGAAGAGCCGGATCGAAAACCCGAAGAGAGGGAACGAGACACAGGGGGTTTTCCCACATCAAATGAGAAGTGATGAGTCTAATTGAGCTCTTTGTGCCTTTGGAGGGAGGTTTAGGATGAGATGGTGGAATTTCCTAAATGCCTCCTTTGAAAAGCTAATAGTTTTAAGGTTTGTGTTTACTTTGCCACACCAAACAGATTAAAATGATGGCCTATACATTTTCTATGATCTTTATAAAGTAAGAGTTCAAAGCAGGGCTGCCTGAAAGAAAATTGCAGCTTTTACTAACACTTCTGTCATTTACCGTATCCCATTGAGGGGAATGCCATTTAACTTAAGTATAAGTGTTACTTTCATATGCCTCAGGACTGTTAAGAGTAGATATATAAACGATAGAACAAAGAATTTGCAAGTTTATGGACAATTTGTTTGTGAATTCCTCCCCAGAGCAACAATCATGTAAAAAAGTCATAAGGATACTGGCAGCTTCAGCTTCTTTGGCATTTTTAAGAATCATTTTTACATAGACCAATTCCTGACCGTCAGTAATCATCTTTGATCATAGTTCATTGCTTACGCAGAAGGAAGTTTTCTACAGTGACAAATTGTCTATGCAAATGAGCCGTATGACGGCTGGCTAACTGATCTGTCTGATCTTATCAGAAAATGTTAGCACACTGCTTTCATTCTTTGACATTTAGCTTGAGGATTTCAAAAGCTTGACTTTAATGATTGTTTTACATCTTAATTGCCATTTGTTTGAGTCATACCTGATAGACTGATTCTAATTGCTTAACCCCTGGCCCACACCCACACTGTTTAATCGCTTGGCATAGCTTGAATCTACTGATCTAACAATGAGATCTTCATCGGAGTATATCTGGAATGTGAGGAAAATAATTATTTTCATGTGAATGTCAATAAGTATTTACTTGTTAATTAAACTTTTGTTTGCACAATCTTACACTATGGCTGTCTATGTTGTTTCCTGTAGAATCAATGGAGGCACTGGCCAGCCTGAAAAGCAAAACAACCCAGCAATTCTACTTCAACCTCACGTCTATCCCTAAAGAGGAGCTCATAACCTCTGCAGAGCTCCGCATTTACAGGGATCAGGTCATTGGAGCTGCACCTCCTAAGAACAGCAGCGCTACTAGTGGTGCTCTTGCTGGAGGCCTCCATCGTATCAACATCTATGAGATCTTCAGAGTACCAATAGGCTCCAACAGCACAGAACCTCTGGTCCGTCTGCTAGACACCAGGCTGGTTCAGGACTCTTTGAGCCGCTGGGAGAGTTTTGACGTGAGTCCTGCTGTATCTGAATGGACTTCAGGGAATGGCCCGAATCATGGCTTCATGGTGGAGGTGCTTCATCCAGAGCAGACGGAGAAGGATGCAGAGCATTCCCAAAGAAGAAACAGGCACGTCAGGGTGAGCCGGTCCCTGCACCAGGACCAGGACTCATGGTCTCAGGCTCGACCCCTGCTGGTAACATATGGTCACGACGGCCGTGGGGACTCAGTACTCCATACACGGGGGAAAAGGCAGGCAGCAGTCCGGAAACAACGTAGGAAGCATCAGCAAAAGGCAAGCTGCAAAAGGCATACCTTGTACGTAGACTTCAGCGACGTGCAATGGAACGAGTGGATAGTGGCACCCCCAGGCTACCATGCCTACTACTGCCATGGGGAATGCCCCTTTCCATTACCAGACCACCTTAATGCAACTAATCATGCCATTGTGCAGACACTTGTCAACTCAGTAAACTCAAACATCCCCAGAGCCTGTTGTGTGCCCACCGAACTCAGCCCCATTTCGTTGCTCTACTTGGACGAATATGAGAAGGTGATTCTGAAAAACTACCAGGATATGGTGGTGGAGGGCTGTGGCTGCAGATGAGAAACAGGTTGTGTGGACACAAAGCGTGAGTGAGCAAGAGAGACAGAGAGAGACTAAGTGTTTAAGCTCTACTATGGACACCCAGTTTCCCAATGAAGACATTTATTTATATGAAAGAAACAAAATAATAGAGATATTGAGGAAGAAGTGAAAGTATATATGAATATATTTATGTCTACATAAAGTTGGGAAAAATAAATGTTTTAATCAAAGGAATATTCCTTTACTGGTTCTGAAAAAGCATTTCTGTTGTACATTTTGAAATGGGTGCAATACCACATGAAGTATAATGCTCAGATGTTTATTTTGTATTTATTTCTATTATAACCACTTTATTTGTAAATAAATAATGTGTATTTATCATAAAAAAAAACATGCAATTAGTCCAGTTTTGTAAGGTCAGCACCAGCTGTGTCTGAGCAAGGGACTATAAGGTGAAGACGTAAAGATGGGTTTTAAATCCTAACACTACACTAATTGCAGTGAAAGCAATGAAATATTTAGGTAAATGTAATTAGAAACTAAAAGCAAAGATCACTAGCGTAACCAGCTGCAGTATAGCGCGGGATCACACGACAATTTACATGCCCACAAATGTAATAGACTCCCATGGGAGGATTATAAAAACAGCCAAGCATGTTTTTATACATTACATGTCACTGCAAAGATTCCTGGGAACAATCTTCCAAGAGCTAGCTCTAGTGTTTATTCTTCTCCAAACCAATATTATCAGAGGAAAAAAAAGTGTAACTGCAGTGCTTATGTGGGAGCTCTGACAGGGTTTATTTACAGTACAATTTGACATTGAAAGACTGCACACTGTTGAGACAGGGACAGCAACAAGAACAAATTTCACCAGCATTTTAATTAATTTGGATAAACATATACTTGCACCTGTCTATATGCGGCACACGTTCAGACAAATTGCCACCACAATGTCTGTCTCTCTTCCTTTGACATGCTTAAATCATGAGGTTTTAATTAGTTTAAGCTTTCAAGGAAATATATTGCTTCCAAAACAATATAACTGAAGCACATAAGGCATAGTAACAGCAAGAGACTCATGTTTTATATGAAGTATCTTACAATATAAATCCTGAAAATTTATAATGGGCATTTGAGCTACATGAAAGAACAAATATACACTCTGAATGACAGAGAACGGCTCAGAACTGCTCCAAATAACATAGAGGAGATATCTTGTGCTGCCATAACATCACATCAGATAATAAGAGACAAAAGAGAAACCCAAAAGAGTTTTGCGGAGTAAGAATGAGTGCACTGGCTGCTGTGTTTGCATTAGAAAGGGTTTTGAGGGATCACAGTGCAGCTCAAAATACTTTAAATAGAATGTTTTAATGTGAGTGCACGTTGGGACCATGGAATGTTGGTTTTCAATCTCAGACACATGCATATGCTTGCATGGAAAACCAACGTGGTTGTTTTTTCAATCATCTATTCAAGGATTTCCTGGTGGGCTTTTTCTCTTCGAAAACAAATGTGCATTAAACAAAGATATGCTTGTTACTTATGTGGGAAACATACATGAAAACATTAAGAAGCCCTGGTGCTTCATATAAAAGATGCAGAAACTCAAACAAAAAAAGTTGCAGTCTATTTGAGTTCATGTTTCCTCTGAGTAATCATGCCGACTGAACTACTCCACATTCTGTCACTTAAAAATCATAATGTAATTTATTTGATGTGACAGACTAACATAAAGTAGTGCATTACTGTGAAGTAAAAGGAAAAATGATAGACGGCTTTCAAATGTTTTACAAATAAAAATCTGAAAAGTGTGCTGTGTGTTTATATTTAAAAACTTTGAGCCATTACTTTGTAGGACCACAGTCAATTAAAGCTGCAAACCTTTGGGGGTATGGCCCAACAAATATTAAATATGTATAGACTGTAGTACTTACCCAAACTTCAGTACTAAATACCTCAAATTCAGTCAGATTAGATGGAGCAAGCCTGTTAACATAGACTCTCACTTAGATTTAGATCTGAACTTTGAGTGGGCCATTCTAACACATGCATATGCTCTCGTCAAAACATTTCCACTGTATCCAACTGAATGTTTAGGGTCATTAAAAGACGGAGAAACGGTCACCCATCAGTTGTAAGCAGTTTCCCTGTCCGTGCTAAAGAAAAGCATTCTAATAGCAGGACGCTACCACTATATTTTACTGTGGGGATTTTGTGTTCAGGGTTATGTACAGTGTCAGTTTTCTGCTGCAAAAAGTACGTTTTTGATCTAAAGACCCTTCTTAAGTATATATGTTGTGTCATCTACATTTGGTGGAGCATCTACATATTTCTTCTTGGCATACTTCTGTTATCATCTATTAGCTACAAGGGCAAACATTAGTTAATCAGCAGATTATCACAGGGATGTGGATCTCAGTATCTCATCCACAGATAACATGGACATGTAGACTGCTTCTCTGATTAATCCTCTCCTTGCATAGCTCATCATTTTAGGTAAATAGCCAAGTGTTGTTAGGTTTGTTGATGTACAATTCTCTACATTTTTTGGATGATTCACTGATCATTGCTTCCAGATATGTTTAAAGCTTTAGAATATTGTTTGAAAACCTAACCCTCCTTTAAACGTGACGCCTTCATGAGCTTTATGATACTGACTTCACTAATGTTCCTTAATTAACTTCAGTGACGATCACAGAACAGCTGTATTTATACAAACATCAAAATAGGCACAAATGAAATGGATTAAATAATCAGGTGATTTCTGGAGGAAATTAGCTGCACTGGTTTTTAGGGGTCTCTGATTAAAGGAGGCTAAAGACAAATGAATGGTATCCATCAGATATTTATTTGTTAAAAGTGGTGAAAACCATGCATCCTTCTCATTCCACTTTCCAGTTATGAGTTTCCTGGTTATTTACTCCATTTGGTCCTACTAAAATCCATTATTATTTTTGGTTGTACTGGGACAAAATGTGAAACAGTTCAATAGGTGTGAATAATTTTCTAAGGCACTTTATCAAAACATGTAACTGTTTAATTTATTATCTTAACATTCAAACTCAAACTCTTTTCAACTTCAATTTTTTGCACTTGTTTTTGTTCTGTCCTCCTTCTCCACCCCCTCTTGGTCCCATCTGGTGTCAATTTTTTCTTTGTAGAGCCCTCCATACCACAACACTACACATGAGCTACACATACATCCCCCAGTAGCTGCCCTATTTTAATAGACTTTAGGAGGAAGTCACTTTGTTGGCACACTTAGCAAAAAATCAACACAGAAAATCTAAACTCCACAACAGTTCCTGCCACAAATTCCAGCAGTAATGGCAAGAGTGGGATGTGGGGATTTTTTGGAGTTAAAAAAAGTGTTAGATTTAGTGGCTTTATAGTTCAAGTCCATAAAGCTTTCATTGGGTTGGGTGGAAATACTGTTCCCAGAGTGGGCGACACATGGGCAGCACTCCCAAAACCCTACTTCTGCACCCCATCCCAGCTGAACTGAGTTTCAGTTGTACTAAAACTCGACCACTGTTTCACCACCTACTGGGGTTTGTCGTTTTGGAACCCTGTTAGTATCAGAAAGCTCCTAGGGGACCACTTCTAAACTTTTCACTAAGAAGAAGAGATCAGGGGTCAAAGTAATAAGGACCAATTATCTCCGCCCATTCTGACTGACTTCCAGGCTCATCACGTCATCATGGTCTAGTGGCTTCGAGTGTGGTCAGCCACTGGATGGAACTGAGAATATGTTTGTTTTTTACAATCCATTCGTTTTATCCTACTTAGAAACAATCTTTATTTTAGCACCATTTCACCAGAGATGATGATTCAAGACTGAGCTAAAAAACACAGCTGTTAGTCTGTGTATTTAGCAAGTTTCTTTTCACCTGCTGCACAGACGTGGACAAAGGCACTTTTAGAAAACAGACTTTTTTTCTTTCCCTCTCCACGAACATCTGGCAAATCAGTTAAAGGTGTCCTTCACTGTCTTTGTTTACACACAACAGAGTAACCACACAACTGATGTACATAACACTAGGAGCTGGGGCCCACTAGCATGGCAAGACTCATTCATTTTGTTTGTTGCGCAGCAAACCTCACCAAAACTGTCTTACAAACAACCTGAATTGTAAGGGTTATAAAATCAGATTTCCAGATTTCTGGCTGGCCCAGAATTGGAAAATATGTGGCTGTGCTGTGCATCTTTGATGAAACAGAGGGCTCCTGAGATTTCAATGGGCTCTGTGCCAAAGTGGAAGATGAAAATTAGGAGAAATATAAAGAGAAAGCTGCCACTTTAGAGTCTTTTTTTCCAACTTGGGATCTTTTCTTCTTTATGTGCAGGACACTAATTTTAGAGGTGGTGTACATGGCGTTTCTGTATTCCGAGAACAGCCAGTAAGATGACGTCCGGCATAGCTAAGGCTGTGGCATCTGTGTAGCAGCTCTGAACACATCAAACAAGCAGGCGTCCACAGTTTCTGGAGCAGAGTAAAGATGGAAATTACTTTTCCAGAATGACTGTATGGTTGATAGTGCCTTTGCATTTATACAATTGTTGTCCTTCATTTTTTTCTAAATCCATGTTTCTACAAGCACGTGAGAACTAAAACGTATCTATAAGATCTTTGCAAAAAATGAAGAATTTGTATTTAATACATTTAAGCAACTTCCTATTATAAAGACATTACCACTGTATGATTGTTAGAAATAAACCTGGGTGCAAACTATGCTCTGGTACTCTTATTTCTGAATTTGAGAGCAACATAGTAATTATTCTCTCGGCTTATTTAAATTTATATAATAATTTGGCAGAAGTAAGTAAATTAGCAAATAATTTATAATACTAGCAGTTCTTATGCCAGATCCCTTTTGTATCTGTCAACGATCAAGAGAATCAGAATATTATCTTCTCTCATTGAGCTCTTAACCAAGCATATCCCATCGTCTTGACATGGTTTTTAGTACACTGTACTCAGTAAAATAATATAGGTTTATTAGAATAAAAGTTAATAGTAATTAATTTAAAAAATAACTGCAATTTATTTAATTACTTTAGCTCTATAATCAAACAGGAATGGAGTTCAAGATGTGTACTTTAGACTTTGAGGACTCACACTTTTCCACAGATGACATGGAAAGACTTCCATATGGCCCACATGTGGACAAACAAGCTTGAGGTTGGATTTGCCTCTAGACACTGACCTTAGATCAGTGTCGCGTTTTTGCCTCTCGTGGTTACAGTTAGGTTTGGAGTAAAGGGTAAACCCGACAGATCCTGGAACCTTGCCGTAGGGCGTCTCCTACACACCAAGCTTGAAAGAGTTATTGCGGTTACACGAGCAGCCTCCATCTTTATAAGAGGAAGTGAATAGATCAATCAAAGAGAGCAGCATGACATCCCCCGGCATGCCTGTTAAATAAATGTCAATCTCAGACACTGTAAATCTCATGCATCACCACAGTTACAACATCAAAATAGTGTTTGCATTTAAAGTTGGCAATGAAAGAGAGCTACAAACATAGCTGTCTTGTCAGATGGAGGAACAGTAGCAAAAGATTGAAAATGCACACTATATCAAATAAGTGCGACACTTAAAGACAATACACCAAGACTTATCTTAAAAAGCTGATACATAAAGCCCTAGTCAACAAAAACACAACTTATCAAAATGCTGTACTGCTGGTCTTTAGCCGCAGTCTCAGAGAACAACTCTCATGCAACTTTTAGATGCACATATGCCCACCACACATGAATTCTGTGACTGAATTACTTCGTCAGCAAGAAAGCATGTTCTAAAGAGGTATATGACTTTAGTGTTGAAAATAGTAAACTCGTGTCACACAGTTTCTTATCTTGCCACATATGTGGCAAGATAAGTCTAAACATGAAGTTCATGTTTAGACTTATCTTGTTCATGAAGTTCATTGCTTCATGTTTAGACCAGAGTCTAAACATGAAGCAATGAATTTCATTTTGTGAAACATAAACTCCAGTCCACACACAGTTTGTGTTACTTAAGATAGGCTCCTTTTTGCTAACTTACTTTTGCTGTTTAGACATCATTTTGTTGATTTATTTTTCAGTGTTCATGAAAACTTTGAGCTATGCTACCAGACTAGGAGATGTGGAAGATGTTTTTGGAACACATATTTACTCGCTTGCCTCAGATTTGTATCTATTCAACTGAGGATATTATGTGAACTCAAACATTGTCATATTTTAAATTGTACATCAAACATGGAAGATAAACATTTCCTAAAGACAATAAATTACAGCTGATGCTGTTATAGCTACAACTAATGAAGAGCACGGTGAAATGCCTGAAAAGTGTTGCTACAATGATCTGTTGAAATAATAAAAATGTAAAAAGAAATAAAACTGCATCAATGGGATTTATTTTTAATGTAAAACATTTTCTACCATGATATTTGGTAGAAAAAAAGTCTTACATGGATAATATTTTTAGTAAATAATAATTTAAGAATATAAACAGCTTCAAATAGGATTATTTTTGTGTTTTATATATTTATGTCGATGTTTTCCCTTCTATGTGTGAGTCTACATGTTAGTACTTCTTAAGAAAGCATTTCATATAAACATTAATATTAAAGCATTAATAGCCAAATTGGACACTGACTCAAGGGTTAAAAACAGCCGGTCTGATGCACATAAATAAATATAATTAAATCAAACTCGCAAAAGAGTCTGTTTCTCTCTGATTCTCTCACCTTTGTTCGGTTTGTTCAACTGCTGAACAATCTCTCCACAGCTAAAGTCCATGAACCTGCTATTCTTCAGATCACCACGGTGTACAGAACATTGAGTGTATTAATACGATCAGGACCGGTTTGATTTTCATCTCAGAGGCACCAGAACCAGTTGAACAGAGCTCTGAAATAGGTTCACTTGTATTTTAGTATGTATGCAGCTGCAGTGACTGGTTCTGCTTTGCTCCCATCCCTGTGCTACAATCTGCTCAGCTTGGATGCAGTGCAAAATGTGCCTTGATTTGAAGTCATGTAGCTAATAGAAATACAAAGATCTGCTAAGGAAAGCTGTTACCATGAAAACAGCTTTCAATCCTAAATTATTCAGCTCCTATTTGTCTGTCTGCAAGACGAACACAACCACTGCAGACTTTGGCCACAAAGTTGTCAGACATGTGTTACATCAGCACAATACATTGCATGTTTACTGTTTTTATTTTCATTGCAAATGTGAGACATTGCACAGTCCTGTGATTTTCAAGATTTTTATAAATGCCAATATCAGAATCAAATTTTATTACCATCCCCAGTTCACTGGCTAGGAAATTGCTTTGATATAATGGTACAAAATACTTAAATAATAATAAATTATTAAATAAAATATATTTGCAAGGTAAGAGAAGAAGCATGTCATTATTACATTATAACATTGCATGCCATTATTGTATTCTTATTTGGTTGCTAAGGTATTTGATTAGCACTTTTAAATTATATGGTAAATTATGTAATGCACTACATGGGGCATTATCTCACTTATGCTACAAATTGTTTGCCCAAAAAATACATATGGTAGCTTAGCTTAGCTGAAAATTAGATTGTCTCATACAATACAGTATGAGACAAGTTAGGTAGGTGGTGCTGGAGCATTTTATACATTAAAATTGCAATACGAAACTTAAGAAAAATATATATATATTTACATTTTTGGTAAAACTGTCACTATGTTGTGGCAATATAGTATAAGACTGATTATGTGTCGTCCAATGATGACATATGAACAGTTTTTCTGGAACGATAACTTGTTTCTTCACCATTAGCACATTGAGCAGTGCATACATGAGGTTGATTGACAATGCTAAGAGCATACCTCTGGCTCTGATTGGTTGTTTTTGACTGGGAGCAGTGCATTTCTTCAAATGGCAATAGTAGTAATGAAGGAGGTGGAGGATATCAATCTTTTAGCAGATTATCTCTCTCATACCATACTATCATGATACAGTGACAGTTTTAACAAATATATAGAAAACATTTGTTTAATAGAAGTTACATCCTGCAGTTTTAAGCAAAGTAAGGTACTGTGCTACTGACAGACACGGAAGACAAGCTAAATGTAGAAATAACACAAACATGGTTCAATCACAAGATAGAAGAACAGACCCCAGAGGTAAGTACTCTGTATGCTTTAGATCTTCTTCTGGGTCAGGTGGTCCACACGTGAAACAAATGATGGTTCATTACCAGGCCTCTGCAGAACATTATAATGAATGGTACAACATACTTAGGAAGTAATTCCACCATTTGAGACAGCTGTGTTGGCACAGGGAAAGAAACAAGTATGAACACAATTACTCTGTACCTTTCACAAGATGCAGAAAGCTTCCCTCTCTAATAGCCCTCTACAATATCTGTCTTGTGTAATTTTATGGGAGTTTCAGTGCAACTCAATTAAATAATGAGAGAGTTGTCATAAACCCAAGACAATATAAAGTCTTGAGCTCTAGCAGTGTTATCTATAATCTAAACCCATTTGTGAAATGTATGTGAAAATTTCAGTGGTTGGATGAAATTTGCATAATTTTACAGATTTAATTAAATTCTTTTGTAATTCTTACAGTCAAAACATAATCCAATAGAGAATGGGGAAGATTTATTTTACTACTAATCAGTAAAGGATTGGTGTTTCATTTCAAAGGTCTCTTGACTTTTCACGGCTATATAACATTAAGTCTCTTTCAACAAGTGCAGTACATCATTACAACCAATGATGCTGTTGTCACGCCACTGATTCCCCACTGCCATCTTGTTGTGTTTAGGCACACACTGGCACAGTGCTGACCCAGTTTGTGCTGTGTTTGTATAACCAAAGAGAAACAGTGCAGGCTTAGTGAAAACATCTTTTTTTAAGGCATAACCAATGTGTAAAAAGTCCTCAGACAAAACATGGCTTATGAAAAAGAAAGTTCTCCACTTTGTTTGTGCCTTTACTTCTAGTGGTCCTCCCTGAACTCTTTTGCAATCAGTCTCTGTTCGTTTTGGTTTTGGCTGGGAAAAGCCTGCTTGTTTTAAAAGTTTTGAAGGTTTGCGCAAAGGTACCTGCTTCTAAGGTACATAGAGAAGGCAAACAAAATCTGAGCAGGTGAAGACTTCCTCAACACTTGTAGTATTAATAAAGCAGCTTGGATAGCCGACTGCTTTTTCACTTGTATCCTTAACAGAAGGACTTGAGGGACAATCCAGTTTATTGTCACATCTGGACATGTTGTTCAGTCAATTAAGTTCTGTACTTTTAGGCCTTTAAGTTGCTTTGAAAATAATCTCCAGCTAATTTGACAGTGAGACTATTGTCATTACTCACTTGAAAGACCAATTTACACCCAAACTTTGACTTTCTGGCTGATGTATTTATATCCTGCTTTAATATTTTCTCATGATGTTCTTTCTCCCATTATGCTGTCGATTTTGAGAAGTGCACCCATCTCTCCTGCAACAAAACATAATGTTGTGCGGCCTCTATACTTTACAAATGGGCTGGTGCTCTCATGTATGTAAGCTTCCCCCTTTGTGCTAAAAAGTAATAATGGTTGCTATAACACTTTGGAAAAAAGATGAATACATTTGCTTCTATAAAATGTTGTAGTTGGTTCTTTATCATTTTAGGGAGCTTTTTAAGAGCTATTTTGGAAGAGCCAAAGTGCCACAATTGCAGACCAATGGCATAGGTGGACAGCACGTGATTGAAATACGGAATATTTTGATATGTGGTGGAAA